>CM069150.1:35772895-36072575 GCA_035221665.1 Okamejei kenojei
CAACAAACCACTGGTCGCCCCCGCAACATTCGCAGAAGCCATGCTGGGAGCCGCTCAGTGATTGTTTGTCCCTGAGTTAGGGGTTATTTGTTTATTATTATTTGTGCAATAAATATGCATTATTTTTCAGCCTGTTCCGACTGAACTGCATTAACAGCCTTCCTCCATCAGGATTGCGGCAGTGTGATAGCATGGATGTTGTCCAGGGCGTGAAATCACAGAGCTTTGAAATCTTCACGAAGTCACTCACGTGACTCCGAAATAAAATAGTAAGATTAAACAAGAACTTACCAAGTTCGAAGGTTGATCTTTATTTTATGAGGAGTTGCGGTGAGGGATTTCGTGCCCCCCCGCTCCCACCCTCTATCATAAGGTCAACTGGTATGTTCCACGTTCTTCATCTTACTATTTTCAGTCATGGTGCGTTCTGTGATTCCACACCGCTGCTTTGAAGGATGTCGCGCATGCGTGCTGGCGGGGTCTTCACGAAATCCCCCACCGCAACTCCTCATAAAATAAAGGTCAACCTTCGAACTTGGTAAGTTCTCGTTTAATCTTACTATTAATACCACCCAGTGGTTAGGCCATTTACTATGCAAACTCTCAGCAGTCAGGGGTAGGGTCTCGTAGCTGGGTAACGGCGGGAAGGAGTTGTCACGAGATATAGGGGTGTGCCCTATGTTTACAAATACACAGGACAAGATGTTAAAAGTCCAAAGTGCCAAATATCAATTTACTCCCGATGGTGATGGGAGCCTTCTGCACTCACCTATGCTCCTCCGATGTTGAGAAAGGCTAGCCAGACACGTCATTGGGGTCATCAAGTGGGCACCTACTTTCATCGACGTTTCGCTGATTGAACCCACGACGTCTCCAGTAGGCTCAGCGGTGCATTCTGGCGTCCCAGAACCACCCCCCTCTGCATCTGTCTAGTCGGTTATTTTGGAGACCAAATGGGGTCTTTTGCATGCAAGTATATATAGTGAACCCCGGGTCAACCTTCCCCCATTCACATGCGTGGTGTTCTCTTTGCTATGACAATAAAGATCTCTTTGATTCACCATGCGTGGCTTGCTTATTTGCCCGCCATACTGTACAAGTATTATTTAGACTACTGTATACCCATTACTGTCCTGCTCAAATCGCTGGAGTAGCATTTTAACAGAGATTTAAGACCATGTCCCATAGTTCAGAGGCCAAAAGTAGCAATGCAGAGTCACAAGATCAAACCGCACCACTGTAGTTGTGCAATTTTATTAAACTGTGAAATATTTTGTGCAATTTTACAACCTTCATTATGGAAAGGACATATCTTAAATGATTAGACTACGTAATAAATACAGGGGAATAGACTCATGGGACAAAGAGCCATATTTTTGGAAATGTCCTGGAAATGTTCCAATTAAAAGAGGCCAAGGGATACAGAGGTATGGAGGGATATGTCATTGGACAGAACAGCAGAAGAAAGGGGAATTATTCAGAGAAGAATTTGGAAGAATTTAACAGGAGAGGTTAGTTGGTTTTAGGTCAGTTTTAACCAAATATTCTTCAATGCAAACATCGATAGATATCTTTAGAGTGACATAGTGGCACAGCGATAGAGTTGCTATCTTACAGCTCTGAGACCCGGGTTCGATCCTGACTATGGGTGCTGTCTGTACGGAGTTTGTACATTCTCCTTGTGACCATGTGGGTTTTCTCTGGGTGCTCCCGTTTCCTCCCACACGCCAAAGACCTACAGATAGGTCTAGTGTAGAATAGTGGTAGTGTACAGGGTGATTGCTGGTCGGTGCGGTCTTGGTGGGCCAAAGGGCCTGTTTAATTAGTTCTCCAAACTAAAACTAAAACTAAACTACATTTTTTAAATAAATATATCTTTAATTACAATTTCTAAGATGGATAGGTAAGGTTTCGGGTCAGTGACCCTTCTTCAGACTGTTGAAGAGTCCCGACCCAAAACGTCATCTGCCCATTTTCTCCAGAGATGCTGCCTGATATGCCGAGTTACTCCAGTATTTTGTGTCTATCCTGGCAACAAAATGTGTTGCCAGAAAAAAAATGGTATTTTGAGAGCCACTTTGTGTTTCGAACAGTGTAGAAAAAGCAATGATTCGATGCTCTCAGAAGGACTATTTATTGTCAGGAGATAGAAAACTACTTTGAGACTTATAGATCCTTTGATTGCAGCTCCGCAGATGAATTGCAAGATAAGTGCTTTGAACTAACATCCTTCTATAAAAGTTCTGTGTATTATGTTGCACTGATTCTGGAACAGCTGACAGGAAATCTCCGTGTCCAATCTGTCACATTTGAGTAGGTAACTAATGTAGAAGCACTTTCCTTTCAATGTACACAATACTTTCTTTCATCTTGTCCCACCTGAGTCATTCCTTCTTCTCCCTGCTCCTGTCCGGCAGAAGGTAGGGAGACTTGAAAGCGTACACCACCAGACTCAGGAACAGCTTCTTCCCCTCTGTTATCAGGCTTCTGAAGGCTTCCATCAGCTAGAGTACTGTCCGATTCACCTCTATCCCATTGCAGACTGATGTGCTGTGATGTTGAGAACCATATACTGCACTTTGTAGCTTTCTCTTTGCTCCGCCTATTGCATTTTTGTGTAGCATTAGCTGATCTGTTTGGTTAGCATGCAAAACGAAGCATTTCACCGTACTTCAGTGCACTTGACAAAAAAAACCCTAAACCTAAACATTCCCCATTTTCCCAGGAATGATAAACCCCCCAAATACTGGCCTGAAGCTGCCTAAAAAGCATTGGCCCAAAAAGAGTAAAAGCACCCTTTCACATTTTGACTTTCTTTTAATGGAGTTGGGAGCTGGCGTCTGTTCTCCCCTTAACCAAGTTGGATCATTCAGATCAATAGTCTGTAGTGGCAGCAGGCTATAGTTTTTTGATATCCACAAAGCTAAGGTCTGAATAAGGGTCAAAACGTTACCCATTCTTTCTCTCTAGAGATGCTGCCTGTCCTGCTGAGTTACTCCAGTATTTTGTGTCTATCTTCGGTGTCAACCTGCATCTGTAGTTCCTTCCTGCACAAGCTAAGTCCTGTGATGCACCTGCAAAAAGATATGGAGATGGGAATTATTTAATTTTTCAAAGCCTGTCAGCTTGGACATTCTACTTGGTCTTTATTAGTATTTTACTTTATTGAGGTCTAATAAACTTTATTGAGGTCTAATATACTTTATTGAGGTCCAATATTGGAAGTGTACTCCACAGAGAAGATCATAGCCACATGGTATGGGGTTACACTGCATTGCATCAATAAATTACCTAAAAATTGCTTTCTTTATTCTTGGACTTCAGGACTTGACACAATGGGAGAATTAGATCAGATTCCAGACTGTGTTCTCCATCATGTATAATGTACTTCAGTAAGACGCTGGATGGTTATTAATTGGATTCTGTAATTGTGCGGCAATGTATAACATTGTTCTTAGTTTCTTTATTTGCTTGTACCGGGTCTCAAAAATGTCGTTCATATTATTGCCGGGTGTAATCAATGGAACAAGCATGTATAATAGTGTTGTATTTTTCTTTGTTATTCTATAATGTATTATACTTTAAAAAAAATCAGGATTGGTTCTTGCCAAGACACAATGTTTTGTTGCAAAGTTTAATATGTAAACTCTTGTTCAAAACAAACTATGTACATTTCTCACTTGGCACAATAAAGTATTTGATCTTTACTTATTCATTCAAAAGTATTATGAGCCATTCATGAAAGGAATTCTGTTCCATTATTTTATACTGACTGGCATTGCGAGGAGGCTGAGCTGTGGGAAAGTAAAATAAAGGTAAGGTATTTCTAACTTTTGAACTTTCCCCTTTAGTCTTCTTGTAGTCTAGATGACAGTTGCTTGTTTCTCTTGCAGGAAGTGGGTGAACATGGAAGCTTCCTATGTCCCTACACCAATACCTGACTACAGGTGACTACACCTGTGGGAGGTGTGTTCAGGTGCCGCTCCTGACTGATGAGTCCTGTGATGCACCTGCAAAAAGATATGGAGATGGGAATTATTTAATTTTTCAAAGCCTGTCAGCTTGGACATTCTACTTGGTCTTTATTAGTATTTTACTTTATTGAGGTCTAATATACTTTATTGAGGTCCAATATTGCAAGTGTACTCCACAGAGAAGATCTTGTCCCTCACTCACAAGTATGCCATTTTGGATAGACGCAAAGTGCTGGAGTAACTCAGCGGGTCAGGTGGTATCGCTGGAGAAAAAGGATGGGTGACGTTTCGGGTCAGGACCCTATTTTTCAGAAGGGTTCTGACCAGAAATGTTACCCATCCTTTTTGTCCAGAGATGCTGCCTAACCCGCTGAGTCAGGCCCGCACTTTGTGTCTATCTTTAGTATAAACCAGCATCCGCAGTTCCTTGTCTCTACCATTTTGGACGTTGTTTTCGGGGAGGTAAAGGGGTTAGGCTTTTCAGTGGAGAATAGTATCAGTGGCCAGGTCTGTGGTACCATTATTGGGTCTGATGCACAGCAGGGAAGGATGGAGAGAGGGAGAACTATAGGGATAGGAGATTTGATAGTTAGAGGGAGGGACAGACAGGAGATCCTGTGGCTGTAAATGGGATACCAGGATGCCAGGGACAAGATGTCTCTGAATGGTAGCAGGATAGTCTCAAGGGGGAAATTGAACAGCCAAAGATTGTTGCACACATTGGTACCAGTGACATAACAAGAAAAAGTGATAATGTCCTGCAGAGTGGAAATAGAGAATTGGACAGTTGATTTAAAGATCAGGACCTCAAAGGTAATAATCACAGGATTACCTCTGGAGATGTATGCTTGAAAGGTACAGCAGACGAATGCGATGCTGAGGTGTTGGTGTAGGAGATTGGGATTCACATTTTTGGACCATTGGAAGTTCTTCTGGGACAGAGATGATGTGCAAAAGGGATGGGTTACACCTGAACTGGAAGGCGAACAATATCTGAGCGGGAAGATTTGATAAAACTAATCAGGAGGGTTTAAACCTGTCTGGGAGAGGATTGTGATCCAAAACAGTAGTGAGGCAGATGAGGTTAGGCAGATTCAGTTCAGGAGAACAAGTTAACTGGACAAGACAGGTATGAGCACAGCTGGGAGCAAGGGAAGTCTGCATTTATTTCAATACAAGAGGTAGGGCAGATTAACTCAGTGTATGAGACTGGGAGGTTATAGCTGTTAAAGAAACATGGCTGAGGGAGGGACAGGGCTGACAACTCAATATTCCAGAATATAAATGTTTCAGTATTTATTCCCTTTTCCACAAACTCTAACTAGGGTCAAGGCCAATTGTGATGGTATTGGATAGGAACTTTCAGAAGTTAATTGGGTGAGGCTGTTTACAACTGAAGGTAAGTCTGGGAAGTGGGAGATTACAAGACCAATGTGTTCCTGGTAGAGTGAAGGGCAAGGCTGGCAGGAATAGGGAACTCTGGATGGCAAGAGATATTGGGACTATGATACAAAATAAAGAAGGGTCGCAGGTACAGTGGCTTGCAAAAGTATTCATACCCCTTGAACTTTTCCACATGTTGTCACGTTACAACCACAAACGTAAATGTATTTTATTGGGATTTTACGTGATAGACCAACACAAAGTGGTGCATAATTGTGAAGTGGAAGGGAAATGATACATGGTTTCCAAATTTTTTTACAAATAAAAAACTGAAAAGTGTGGCGTGCAAAAGTATTCAGCCCCCTTTATTCTGATACCCCTAAATAAAATGCAGTGCAACCAATTGCCTTCAGAAGTCACCTAATTAGTAAATAAAGTCCACTTGTGTGTAATCTAATCTCAGTATAAATACAGCTGTTCTGTGAAGGTCTCAGAGGTTTGTTAGAGAACATTAGTGAACAAACAGCATCATGAAGCCCAAGGAACACACCAGACAGGTCAGGGATAAAGTTGTGGAGAAGTTTAAAGCAGGATTAGGTTATAAAAGAATATCCCAAGCTTTTAATATCTCACGGAGCACTGTTCAATCCATTATCCGAAAATGGAAAGTGTATGGCACAACTGCAAACCTACCAAGACATGGCCGTCCACCTAAACTGACAGGCCGGGCAAGGAGAGCATTGATCAGAGAAGCAGCCAAGAGGCCCATGGTAACTCTGGTGGAGCTGCAGAGATCCACAGCTCAGGTGGGAGAATCTGTCCACAGGACAACTATTAGTCATGCACTCCACAAATCGGGCCTTTATGGAAGAGTGGCAAGAAGAAAGCCATTGTTGAAACAAAGCCATAAGAAGTCCTGTTTGCAGTTTGCCACAAGCCATGTTGGGGACAGCAAACATGTGGAGGAAGGTGCTCTGGTCTGATGAGACCAAAATTGAAGTTTTTGGCCTAAATGTAAAACACTATGTGTGGCAGAAAACTAACACTGCACATCACCCTGAACACACCATCCCCACTGTGAAACATGGGGATACTTTTCTTCAGCAGGGACAGGGAAGCTGGTCAGAGTTGATGGAAAGAAGGATGGAGCCAAATACAGGGCAATCTTGGAAGAAAACCTGTTGGAGTCTGCAAAAGACTTGAGACTGGGGCGGAGGTTCACCTTCCAGCAGGACAACGACCCTAAACATACAGCCAGAGCTACAATGGAATGGTTTAGATCAAAGCATATTCATGTGTTAGAATGGCCCAGTCAAAGTCCAGACCTAAATCCAATTGAGAATCTCTGGCAAGACTTGAAAATTGCTGTTCACAGACACTCTCCATCCAATCTGACTGAGCTTGAGCTATTTTGCCAAGAAGAATGGGCAAAAATGTCAGTCTCTAGATGTGCAAAGCTGGTAGAGACATACCCCAAAAGACCTGCAGCTGTAATTGCAGCGAAAGGTGGTTCTACAAAGTATTGACTCAGGGGGGCTGAATACTTTTGCACGCCACACTTTTCAGTTTTTTATTTGTAATAAAATGTAGAAACCTTGTATCATTTTCCTTCCACTTCGCAATTATGCCCCACTTTGTGTTGGTCTATCACATAAAATCCCAATAAAATACATTTACGTTTGTGGTTGTAATGTGACAAAATGTGGAAACGTTCAAGGGGTATGAATACTTTTGCAAGGCACTGTATATGATTTCTTACCAATGATATACCCAGTCTACCGTTCTACATCTCAGCCATTGTACTTTTTTAATTTGCACTTTCTCTGTCGCTGAAACACTATATTCTACACTCATATTATTTTCCCCGTTGTGCTACCTGATGTACTCCTGTATGGTATAAGTTATGGCATACGGGACAAGGTTTTCCACCCTGTCACTGGTATAAACCAATACCAGTACTTATTTCCGTGAAGACGGCAACACATCTGGAGAGGTGATGAAGAAGGCATTCGGCAGCACTTGCCTTCATCGCTAAGGGTATTACTACTGGAGTTTGGACAACATGTTACAGCTGCACAAGACGTTGGTAAGGCTACTTCAGGACTACTCTACACTGTTCTGGACACCCTACTCTAGATGCCATTCTAATGGAAAGGATTAAAAAAAATGTTTAGGAGGGCATTTCTGGGTCTGGGGAGTTTGAGCTGTAAGGAGAGACTGGGTAGGCTAGAGGTCTACAAAATCATGAGAGGCATAGATAAAGTGAATATCCACAGTCTTTTTTCCCAGGGTACGGAAGTCCAAACCTAGTGGACATGAGTTTAAGTTGAAAGGCGATAGATTTAATAGAGACCAGTGAAGCAACTTTGTCACACAGTTTAATTTTTAATTTTCAAGAACTTTTAAATACTGTTTTGATTCCAAATATTTAGAGGAGCAATGCCTCTCAATAGAGTGGCTAAACAGGGCTAGAGGGGTTCCTAAAGTTGCATTTTTGCGTGAGAAATTAAGTCACATTTTGTAATTAGAAATGTAGTTCTTAGTAGAGGTGATGCAATGGGACATTAATGAAAAAACTATGAATCTACACTATTACCAACTATAAACTTATAAACATACTTACTCAAAGAAACAGTTATGTGAAATTATGTTGACCCGAACTAATGATTCAATTCAATGATTCAATGATACTTTATTGTCACATGTAACTAGCTTTCTTTTGCACACAGAAGACCTCACCTAGGCAGTACACAAGGGTCACCAAGTTTCTGGCGCCGTAAAAGGGTAAGATTGCCGCAACACCAACTAGTTCCATTTACAGTATTTAAATGCAAGTGATGCAGTAGCTCCAGGCAGGCCCAGCAGGCAGTTAAAATCAATTATCTAGAAGTCTACATTATACTACCCTGGTCATGACTAAACAGGCTCATCCTTGAAATATGCTGAAAGGACTCGAGTTGCATTTTTGCACAATAGATATGCACAAAATGTTTTATTTGTTCATTCAAAGATGTGGGCTTCACAAGCTGAGCCAGCTTTCAATGATCCCTCCCTAATTGCCATTGAGAAAGCAACGGTGAGTTGTCCTCTTGAAATGCTGTAGTTCTTGTGCGGGTATCGCCACAATACAAGAGACACCGAGTGCTGGCGTTTAACCCAGCAGTTCAGGGAGCATCTCTTCAGGACATCGGGGCCAACTCATCATTCACCCAGCACCGGCGTCAACTCATCATTCACCCAGCCACGACCGAGTCGGTCAATGAATTGCCGTCGGGAATTTATCCCTTATTTGGACCATTTGTCCCTTATTTGGGAGTGAGAAAGTTGGCAACCCTAGTCTACAACCATTTTACAGATAGGGAACTGTATTATTTAATAACCACTATATTATTATTAACTTATTCAGAATAATAAATAAATACAAAACAAGAACTGTGCTAAAACTCTTCCAACATTCTCAGCGGCTCTACATGCATTAATTAACGTTATATTTGATAATGTTCACAAAACTATCATTATACCAGGCACCTTTGCCACTCATGTGGCCCCCTGGGGTGATATCCCTTCCCTTGTTTGAGGGGTGTCCCCACCACACTGTGCCCCCCAATGCACGGCAGCCAGAATTTTGACCCAATATTGGTGAAGGAATGGCGATATATTACCAAGACAGGATGGTGCATGGCTTGAAGGTTAATGTTTAGGTTGTGGTGTTCTCATGCATTTGTTGCCATATAACCATATAACCATATAACAATTACAGCACGGAAACAGGCCCTCTCGGCCCTTCCAGTCCGTGCCGACCATTTGTTTTCCCCTAGTCCCATCTACCTGCACTCAGACCATACCCCTCCATTCCCTTCACGTCCATATACCTATCCACTTTACTCTTAAATGTTAAAATTGATCCTGCCTCCACCACTTCTGCTGGAAGCTGATTCCACACAGCCACCACCCTCTGAGTAAAGAAGTTCCCCCTCACGTTACCCCGAAACCTCTGCCCCTTAATTCTCATGTCATGCCCTCTTGTTTGAAACTTTCCTACCCTCAATGGGAAAAACGTATCCACGTCAACTCTGTCTATCCCTTTCATCATTTTAAAGACCTCAATCAAGTCCCCCCTTAACCTTCTGCACTCCAAAGAATAAAGACCTAACTTGTTCAACCTTTCTCTGTAACATAGTTGCTGGAACCCTGGCAACATTCTAGTAAATCTCCTCTGTACTCTCTCTATTTTGTTGACATCCTTCCTATAACTAGGCAACCAAAATTGTACACCATACTCCAGAATTGGTCTTACCAATGCCTTGTACAATTTTAACATTACTTCCCTACTCCTATATTCAATGCTCTGATTTATAAAGGCCAGCACACCAAAGGCTTTCTTTACCACCCTATCTACATGCGATTCCACCTTCAGGGAACTATGCACAGTTATTCCTAGATCCCTCTGTTCCACAGCATTCCTCAATTCCCTACCATTTACCATGTACGTCCTATTTTGATTTGTCCTGCCAAGATGTAGCACTTCACACTTATCAGCATTAAACTCCATCTGCCATCTTTCAGCCCACTTTTCCAAATGGCCCAAATCTCTCTGTAGACTTTGAAAATCTTCTTCATTATCCACAACACCACCTATCTTAGTATCATCTGCATACTTACTTATCCAATTTTCCACCCCATCATCCAGATCATTGATATACATGACAAACAACAGTGGACCCAACACAGATCCCTGAGGCATCCCACTGGTCACCGGCTTCCAACCTGACAAACAGCCATCCACCATTACTCTCTGGCATCTCCCATTCAGCCACTGTTGAATCCATCTTGCTACTCCGCCATTAACACCCAAAGATTGAACCTTCTTAACCAACCTTCCATGGGGAACCTTGTCAAAGGCCTTACTGAAATCCATATAGACAACATCCACTGCTTTACCCTCATCAATTTCCCTAGTTACCGCTTCAAAAAATTCAAGAAGGTTTGTCAAACATGACCTTCCAGGCACAAATCCATGTTGACTGTTCCTGAGCAGACCCCGTTTATCCAGATGCTTATATATATTATCTCTAAGTATCCTTTCCATTAATTTGCCCACCACTGACGTCAAACTAATAGGTCTATAATTGCTAGGTTTATTCTTTGAACCCTTTTTAAACAATGGAACAACATGCGCAGTACGCCAATCCTCCGGCACTATTCCCGTTTCTAATGACATTTGAAATATTTCTGTCATAGCTCCTGCTATTTCTACACTAACTTCCCTCAATGTCCTAGGGAATATCCTGTCAGGACCTGGAGACTTATCCACTTTTATATTTTTCAAAAGTGTCAGTACTTCCTCCTCTTTGAATCTCATAGTTTCCATAGCTACTCTACTCTTTCCCCTTAACTCACCGAGTTCAATATCATTCTCCTTGGTGAATACCGAAGAAAAGAAATTGTTCAATATCTCCCCCATCTCTTTTGGCTCTGCAGATAGCTGTCCATTCTGGTTCTCTAATGGTCCAATTTTATCCCTCGTTATCCTTTTGCTATTAATATAGCTGTAGAAACCCTTTGGGTTTACTTTCACCTTTCTTGCCAAAGCAACCTCATATCTTCTTTTAGCCTTCCTAATTTCTTTCTTAAGATTCTTTTTACATTCTTTATACTCCTCTAGCACCTCATTTACTCCATGCCTCCTATAATTATTGTAGATATCTCTCTTTTTTCGAAACAAGTGTCCAAATTCCCTTGAAAACCATGGCTCTTTCCAATTTTTACTATTTCCTTTCAACCTAACAGGGTCATAAAGATTCTGTACTCTTACAATTTCCCCTTTAAATGTCCTCCATTTCTCTTCTACATCCTTCCCATGAAACAAAGTGTCCCAATTCACTTTAAAATCCTTACGCATTCCCTCAAAGTTAGCCTTTCTCCAATCAAAAATCTCCACCCTAGGTCCAGTTCTGACTCTCTCCATAATTATATTGAAACTAATGGTATTGTGATCACTGGTCCCGAAGTGCTCACCAACGCATACCTCCGTCACCTGACCTGCCTCATTTCCTAACAGGAGGTCCAGCACTGCCCCTTCTCTGGTCGATACCTCTATGTACTGCTGCAAAAAACTATCCTGCACACATTTTACAAACTCCAAACCATCCAGCCCATTTACAGAATGTGTTTCCCAGTCTATTTTTGGAAAATTGAAATCTCCCACAATCACTACCTTGTGCTTACTACTAATATCTGCTATCTCCTTACATATTTGCTCTTCCAATTCACGCTCCCCATTTGGCGGTCTATAATACACCCCTAAAAGTGTTGCTACACCGTTCCCACTTCTCAGTTCCACCCAAATAGCCTCCCTAGACGAGCCCTCTAATCTATCCTGCCAAAGCACTGCTGTAATATCTTCTCTGACAAGCAATGCAACACCTCCCCCTCTGGTCCCTCCAATTCTATCACACCTGAAGCAACGAAATCCTGGAATATTTAGTTTCCAATCACAGCCCTCCTGCAACCATGTTTCACTGATTGCCACAACATCATATTTCCAGGTGTCAATCCAGGCTCTAAGTTCGTCCACCTTACTTACAATGCTCCTATCATTAAAATATACACATTTTAGAAACCCACCATCCCTTATTCTCGGTCTATTATCTTTTTCATCTTTCTCGCCTACATTTTGGATCCGAGTGCTTCCCTTCTCTGCCTCTTGCCCCACACCCTGACCCCTAGCCCCCTCTACCCGAGTCCCTCCCCCCAGCCTTTCTAGTTTAAAGTCTCCCCAGTAGCCTTTGCAAATCTCCCTGCCAGGATATTGGTCCCCCTCGGGCTCAAGTGCAACCCGTCCTTTGTGTACAGATCATGCCTTCCCCAAAATTGCCCTTGTCCTTCTGGCTGATCGGCTTTGTGGGTTTGGAAGATGCTGTCGAAGGAAATTGCGTCATTTCAAATGGCATTATCTTAATGCAATAAGCATGAGAAAAATTGAACTAAACAGCCACAAGGAATGAAGAATTATAAGTGTAGTCTCATTCCTTGAAGTTTAATTGTTGCTGAAGAATGTAAAAAGATTACGTTGTAGCGGCGCCTGCTGGCGCACGCAGTTATCGAGCCGGCGTTCGGAAGCCGCGGTCACGTGACTCGGGAGGTTTTTTGCGCGGTTTCGCTTTCGCACGGCAGTTGAGTGCTGACCACAATTGTGGTCAGACGTGTTGTAGGAACCTGTGAGCTAAGAAGCTATTTTGAGAATAACATAAGTTACAAAACTTAGTTGTCGTTCTTGCGACCGCCAAAATGTTTTAAATGTTTAAACGTTAGCTTTACTTTTCCTACCTGTTCCTTTTCCTTCTCCGCCTTTTGATCACTTTTTTAAATTTCTCCTATGCTTGAGTTGACATTAAATCGACCAGCTTTAATTTAGCCATCTTCCCAGTCTTAATGTTATTTCAAAATCCGTTGATCTGATAGATTAAGAAAGCACACAGTCGTTGGTCTGCAATATTTTCTTTTCTCCTTCATTTATTTATCCAGATTATACCTAAATAAATATAACCAGATTCTAACCACCTTTTAGATAAAATCATTCCCTTCTGGATATATTGGTGACAGTCCAATACTTCTGATCCTTGGCTCGGACTCCCCACAAGTAGAACAAACAATTACAAGACTATGCTATTACAGCTTTTAAGAATTTTGAGGACTTTGGTAAGAAAAAGAAAGAAGGAATTGCAATTGGGGCAGCACTGTGCCACAGCAGTAGAGTTGCTGCCTTACACCATCAAAGATCTGCGTTCAATCCTGACTATGGGTGCTGACTGTATGGAGTTTGCACGTTCTCCCTGCGACCGTGTGGGTTTCCTCTCGGTGCTCCAGTTTCCTCCCACACTTCAAAAAGGTGTATGTTTGTAGGTTAATTGGCTTCTGTAAATTGTCCCTAGCGTGTAGGATGGTGCTAGTCTACGCGGATCGCTGGTCGGCGCGGACCTAGAGGGCTGAAGGGCCTATTTGCGCGTTGTATCTCCAAACTACACCACGGTGGAATTTATATTCGAGTTTTTATAAGTTTAGCTTTCTACAGTAGCCACATTTAAACTTTATGGTATTGCCACAGATAAATGGCATGAATTATTTCAACCCAAAGTTATTATTTTCCCTTCAGTATTACAAAAACAATTTGTAGAGATATTATAAGTATCCTCACAACAAAATTCCACTGAAATGTAAAGCAGAAGGCATGACTCGGTTCTTGGTCTTATTTAACTCTGGGCATCGTTACAGGATCACTGTTGTGGATATATGAATTTCATACAGTTAACCAACCTGTTATTACTGTATTTCAATAATAATGAGAATGAGACTGGTGCTATTTATCTTGGGTACACAAAAGGCTGGAGAAACTCAGCGGGTGCAGCAGCATCTAAGGAGCGAAGGAGATAGGCGACGTTTTCAGACTGAAGAAGGGTCTCGACCCGAAACGTCACCTATCTCCTTCACTCCTTAGATGCTGCTGCACCCGCTGAGTTTCTCCAGCCTTTTGTGTACCCTCGATTTTCCAGCATCTGCAGTTCCTTCTTTAACAACTATTTATCTTGGTGTAGCTACTCATCGCCTCTCAGCTCCCTCTGCTGGTACTTCAGCAGCAGGGCAGAGCAAATCAGACAAATCCATCAGATTAAAGGATAGATGGCCCCATAGCAGAAGCGTACACGTCATGGGGGCTGGAAACTGGAAGTATCAATCCCGAGCTAATTCTGCCACCACCATCATTTATTACAACAAGTGATGGCTCCCACTGATTGTCACCGGAAGCCTGCGTCCTTTTCAGGACGGACGATGACAGCGATGTCAACATTTGAAACATGGAAGATGGGCACAAAAGAAGAAAGGAAAGATGCAATATGCTGGTGTAACTCAGCAGTTTAGCAGCATCCATGGAGAACATAGAAAGGTGATGCTTCGGGTGGGGAAACATTATCTATCCATGTGCTCCAGGGATGCTGCCTGACCCATCTGAGGTACTCCTGAATTTTGTGTCTATCTTTGGTAAACCAGCATCTGCAGTTTCTTGTTTCTGCATCAGATCAAATGAAGACTGAAGAGACTGCAGATGCTGGAAGCTGGAGAAAAATACAGAACACTGGAAGAACTCAAGGGGTCAATCAGCTTCTGTGGAGACAAATATAAATTAACGTTTCAAGTTGATGCTAATGATTGCCCACTCTCACTAGTATGTATTACTACTGAATGAAGTAATTCTAGGTAGCAATAAGGATTGTGCAACAGTCCTGATACAGGGCCTCGACCTGAAACATCGACTTATACCTTTTGCCTCCACAGATGCTGATTGACTCACTCACTATTTTCAGAGTCATTTTTGTTCCACTAAATCAAATTTCCTCTAACAAGAGCAAACAGGTTATAACTACCCATCAATACAATATGGTCAAGATCATCTCCTGGGCTGAAGTTCAATGTTCAACACCACAGCACTTCCAAGTATTGTGGAATTTGGAGCCAACTAAAATAAAACACAGTTAGTTATGTCCAATGTAAAGGTCAGGTCTCTCCCTTATTGGCAGAGAATTTATCTTCGTTCAGGAGTAATGGATGCTGGTGAGACTGCAGTTTCATGAGCAGATGGACACTCTCCGTGCCTTGGTCTTGATCTGAGAGAGTGTTTGTTGATTATTTTGTGTTTTAGGAAGGTGAAGTGTGGCCATGTGAATGTGATTTTGTCTATTTTCCACTTGAAGTCCCTTATGTTTGCTAATATCTCCAGAAATGCACAGATACTTTGGATGTCTAACCATCCATTTAGACATGATCATCTTATCACGTGCTCTCAATTGCTGTAGTTCATATTTGCCCTGTGGGGTAACTATTTCAGGCAGAGGGCAGTGGGTTTATGGAACAAGCTGTGAAAGGAGGAGGTTGAGACGGGTACAATAATAGCATTTAAAAGACACTTGCACAGATACACGGATAGGATACATTTAGAGTGATATGGGCCAAATGACCACCTTAGATTGGGCATCTTGGTCGGCATGGACGAGTTGGGCTGAAGGGCCTGTTTCTGTGTTGTATGACGCTGTGACTCTGTCACCTGCAATGCCATTAGGTGTGTGATTGACAACAAGCGCATGCCAATCGTACAATAAGAAAAATTCTCCTGTAAGTGCCTGGGCCAATTCCTGGTTCTTGCTGATAGAAATAATCTAACATGCACAAGATTACTTTTGTACATAATTTGTACATAAAACGTGCAACAATTAATCCAATTTCTAGCCCCAAGTGCGTTCTCTGATACAGTACACACGGAAAATACAAATGAAATGGAACAAAGCAGTGCAGATATTTACTCCTTGGGAGAGTAGCAGCTCAGTAATAAGAAAGATTAGTGACTCCAACTTTCTTATTGTTTTATATCTTTGACAGTACTTTGGCTCCCCATTGGCAAAAACAGCATTGTGTATTCAGTACTTTGTTTAGTATTTTTATATGGCGGCATGTTGGCCAGGTCAATTGTACTATTTAAATGCATCGTTGAACTAAGCTGATCATGGTATGCTAAGCTGATCAAGCTAAGCGAATGGTTATGTTAGCTTTCATAGCAAAAGGATTTGAGTACAGGAGCAGGGAGGTTCTACTTCAGTTGTACAGGGTCTTGGTGAGACCACACCTGGAGTATTGCGTACAGTTTTGGTCTCCAAATCTGAGGAAGGACATTATTGCCATAGAGGGAGTGCAGAGAAGGTTCACCAGACTGATTCCTGGGATGTCAGGACTGTTTATGAAGAAAGACTGGATAGACTCGGTTTATACTCTCTGGAATTTAGGAGATTGAGAGGGGATCTTATAGAAACTTACAAAATTCTTAAGGGGTTGGACAGGCTAGATGCAGGAAGATTGTTCCCGATGTTGGGGAAGTCCAGGACAAGGGGTCACAGCTTAAGGATAAGGGGGAAATCCTTTAAGACCGAGATGAGAAAGACTTTTTTTCACACAGAGAGTGGTGAGTCTCTGGAACTCTCTGCCACAGAGGGTAGTTGAGGCCAGTTCATTGGCTATATTTAAGAGTGAGTTGGATGTGGCCCTTGTGGCTAAGGGGATCAGAGGGTATGGAGAGAAAGCAGGTACGGGATACTGAGTTGGATGATCAGCCATGATCATATTGAATGGCGGTGCAGGCTCGAAGGGCTGAATGGCCTACTCCTGCACCTAATTTCTATGTTTCTAAGCTGATCATATTTACTTACCTTTTTGTCAATAATACTATAAATTCAGAACACTTAAAGGGACGTTGGCTACAAAAGTTAACGCTAAAGCCCCTGTTCTTTGGGCTTTCTTATCAATTTCAACATGGCAGCCAGTATATGTCGGAGTCAAATCAACTCTCCAGTCAGTGGGTCATAAAGCTATACAGCATGGAAGGATGCCCTGTAGCCCAACTCATCCATGCCAACTAAGTTGCTTAACTGAACTATTCTCTTCCACTATCTCAAGCCTAGTCCATATCGCTCCAAGCCTTTCCTATCCATGAACCTGTCCAAGAGTCTTTTAAATGTCATAATTGTACTTGTCTCCGCCACTTCCTCTGGCAGCTCGTTCTATGTGCGTATCACCCTCTGAATGAAAAGGTTGTCCCTCAGGTCCCTTATAAATCTTTCCCCTCTCACCTTAAATAGTAAGATTAAATGAGAACTTACCAGTTTGAAGTTTGATCTTTATTTTATGAGGAGTCGAGTTGAGGGACTACGTGAATAGAAGCCCGTACAGCCGTTGGTGCGTCAATCTTCAAAGCAGCGGAATGAATTCACAGCTAACAATGACTGAAGTATAATGGTAAGATGATAAAACTAGAACTACCAGATGAGATCTATGAGGGTGGGAGCGGAGGGCACGTAGTCCCTCAACTCGACTCCTCATAAAATAAAGATCAAACTTCAAACTGGTAAGCTCGTTTAATCTTACTATTTTACTTCGGAGTCACGTGAGTGACTACGTGAAGACTTCAAAGCACTGTGAATTCACGCCGCAGACCCAAATCCGACGTTCACACTGCCTGGATTGACTCAAAAGTCGTTAACAATCAATCATGCATCAGTAATACATTTGTTAAATGAATAACAGTTTATTTACAAACAAATCATAACAAACCCCTCTAACTCAGGGGAAAAGTGTAACAGTACTGAAACCAGAATCAGCAAACACCCCGAGCCTTGAAATCGGCTTGTGATAAAACCTCTGAAAAGTTAGCTCACTGGACCATCCTGCGGCCGTGAGGATATGGTCTATTGGCACGTCCATCGCCCTTGCCGCGGAAGTTGATGCCGCCCTGGTGGAATGAGATTTGAATTTATCAGTATCAATTCCTGCACTTGCCAGGACTTGCATTAGCCACCTTGAAATCGTTTGCACCGACACCTTACTGTGTGGTTTTTTGTGACTAATAAACAAAGCCAACTCTGTTCCTCTCAGAGGTTTAGTAATCTCAATGTAACGAGATAAATGTGAGACTACACACAAGCGATCATCTGCGGGGTATGCTGAAAACACAATCTTACATCCTGTCATGCCTCTTCTATTATGTTTAAGCAAATCATAGACATAAAATATAATGGCATCTGCCGACACATGCATTCTATCTAGCCATAGCTTTTGCAACGTTTGTACACGTTGAGCTGAAACCAATGCCATAAGCATAACCACCTTCATAGATAATTTGGCTATAGATAGGCTTGTAACCGGAGCCCACTGGCGAAGAACCATAAGAACCTCACTCACATTCCAAATACCGGCATACCTGGGTTTAGGAGGATTAGAATTGAAAAACTCCCTTCATGAATCGTGAAACTAACGGATGTGTCCCTACTGTATGCAATTTTGCATTCATAGGTAAATAAGAAGACAGAGCACTTCTGGCTGAATTAATCACACTGTAACTTAATTTTTGGTCGAAATAAAGAGTTGACAAAACTCCAATACGTCCGTGATCCCTGCAGTGTGATATACAATATTCTGCTGTAGGCAGAATTGCTCCCACTTCCTTATATAGGTGATATATATTGCTGCTGTGTACTATCCCTGCAGGCCAACGTGAGAATATCCACAGTCCGATGAGACAGTCCTCTCCCCAGGTATGGCCTCCTTAAAATCTGCAAATTAACAGATCAATACGATCATATAAAGGATGTTGATCCCCAGTGACTAGATTTACCAGTAGATTTTTATTCTTGGGCATAAGCATGTAAGGCTCCCTAGCCATTTGTAATACAACGGGAAAACATGCTTGTGTAGGCCAATCTGGCACTACCAATACCCCTGAAGCGGAGTCCTCCTTGATCTTTTGCAAACATCTGCTGATGAGACAGAATGGAGGAAATACATACACAAACATTCCTCCCCAATGCAGCGAAAACGCATCCACTGCTACTGCCCCACCATTGTATGTCAGCAATCGCCCCAGCTGACAACTGCATAGGCCTATCAAAATGGCCCCTTTGTATTCTCAGTGCCTGTTCCTTTGATCGTTGTAATTGTTGATAATGCAGAGGACCATACTGCACAGCTGGAAATGCTGCAACAAACTTCCCAATTAAACTGGCTACTTGTCTAATCGAAGGCCGTTGTTCTCCAACGAGATTAACACAGTCCTCAATTAACTGATTCAATTTATCCCTGGGCAAAGTTACCAACATGTGATTGGAATTAATGGTAAATCCCAGATAATCAATAATTTGGACTGGTGATAATTTAGATTTATCTGGGTGAATAACAAATCCCATTTGTTCAAAAGTGATTTTAACAACTGAAACTGATGATTGAGTTTCAGCATGAGTCTTTCCAACAATCAGAATATCATCTAAATAGGCCATTACCACATGCCCTGAGCTCTAAGCAATGCTAACACAGGTTTTACCAATTTAGTAAATAATCTAGGAGCTGAAGTTAATCCATTCGGCAGTGCCCTGAATTGCCACAGCTCAGTCATCCAAATAAATTTCAAATATCTTCTATCATCACCATGAATAGACACTGAGTAATACGCATTCTTTAAATCAATGGTTGCCATATAATACCCTTTGGACACTAGATGTTTGCCCGTGGTAAAGGTCTCCATTTTGAAATGCCTATAACAAACAAATTTGTTCAAACTCGATAAATCCAGAATTATTCTACATCCCCCAGTCATTTTAGATCTGGGAAATATACTTGACAGAAATTGTTGACTTTGATAGACAGAAGGCTCAATTACCCCTTTCTTATGTAACGACTGAATCTCTGCTTGAATAAGCACATTTTCCTCATCTGAAAAAATAAGTTTACGACTAAGAAAATGTTGATTAGGTAGACTGTCCTTAGAGTAAAATTCAATTTTTCACCCCTTCAATACTACTAAGTATGAACAAATCTGATGTCAACTGCTGCCATTGTTTGAGAAACAATTTTAACCTTCCCCAATTTGAAAAGGAACATCAGTTAATTCATCGTCTGTCAATGTTATATTCCTTACCTGCATCTTTCCTTGCAGACCTTGTTGTCCTCGACTTCTTGTAGAGAACCCTTTTTGCCTTGCTTGCCAGTTGGCTTAATGAGGGCCATGGTTTTAACAACCTCATGACAGTCTTTGACCCTTTTTGCAAGGTTACCACCAAACAACAGATTTTGTGGTGGTACACTGGTCGGTTTGCACAAACTCGCCAAATTCGGATTAGCACTGGCGTAATAGCGGCCCTCCCGATATTATTAATTTCAAAATGCATTACAAAGGAATCCCAGTTCGTCCTGGTGTGCTTCAACCATATTGCTTGTATCAATAACTTTCACCACAGCTGTAATACCTGCTGACAACAGGTTAAGCACTTTTTTAAAACTTCATCTCCTGGGCCCTAGCAGGCAAACCCATCTATGACCAAATTTGGCGATTAACCACCGGTACCTTCAGGAGATCACAATTAACAGGAGCTTTATAGTTTTTTTTTTTTGCTACTTCATCCATAGCTAGCTCCTGTAACTGGTGGGAGAGCATATACTGAATTGCTTCAGCCAATTCTACATCAATCGCCTTTCCTGCCTCTCTACGCTCAGCAAACTTCCCAGCAATGTTCGGAATTACCTCCAACCGAACTCCTTTACTGCTCTCCCCCAGCATAGAATCAGTGTCAGCAAACTGCACTGATAGAACATCCTCCTCACAGGCAGGATAGTTCTGCAGCCCTGAAACAGGTGCTGCTAGCACAAGCTCTCCATCAGCCTGGCTTGGGCACCACTCCTCCTCACGGAGCTGGTCCCTGTCGAGCATTCTTTTGTAATAGAATCTCGACGTGGGAGAGCCGTGAGCAAACGGACTCTCCTATGGAGGGTATAACCTCCATGCCCGACTCATCTACGGGCCACAGAGACTTGCCAGTGGCCTTCCGCCCTACTGGCAAGCCTCCACTGCCCCCCGGCAGTGGGTCCGCAACCACTGGCTGTGTAGCCAGCACCGGACCAGGTGTACCAGACGGGCCTCCTTCCTCAACACTCTCCTGGCCACTTTCCTTTCTACCCCCGGAGCGCCTCGCCGACACCTTCTTCACTTTCTGCAACATATCTACCAGAACTCCAAACCGTCGCAGAAAATGACCTGTGGTAAAAAAATTTTAAAACCTTACATCCGTTTAAACTTACCGCTCGGAGGAGCGCTGCTGCTCCAACCGGCCGACTGCACCAGCGTCTGACGTCAAGACGCACCAACGGCTGTACGGGCTTCTATTCACGTAGTCACTCACGTGACTCCGAAGTAAAATCTATGCCCTCTGGTTTTTGATTCCTAAAGACAGGAGAAGAGACTGCGCTGTACACATTATTGATGCCCCTCATGCTTTGATATATTTGTATCAAGTCACTCCTCAACCTCTAATGCTCCAAGGAAAAAAGACCAAGTCCATCAGGTCTTTCCATACAAGTCAAACCCTGCAACCCCAGTAACTTCCACATAAATATTACTTGCATCCATTCCCATTCAATGGTATCTTTAAGAGCTTTAGTTCTTGTCCTGTTCATGCCAATGAAGGTATGCAAAGTTAACTGTTCACAAAGCCACTCGAAGTATGATATTGATTTGAAGAGCAGGACTGAATTGTACTGACTCTCAACATCCCACCTTCTTAACTACACATGGCTGAACAACAGCAAAATGAGCCACGATTCCAGTGCGGAAACAGGCCCTTCAGCCTTCCAAGTATGCATCGACCAGTGATCCCCATACAACAGCAATATCCTACACACTGGGGAAAATTTACAATTTTACCGAAGCCAATTATCCTACTAAATCTGAGGTAGATACAAAATGTTGGAGTAACTCAGCGGGTCAGGCAGCATCTCTGGAGAGAAGGAGAGAGACCCATTCCTTTCCACCAAAGATGCTGCCTGACCCGTTGAGTTGCTCCAGCATTTTGTGTCTACCTACGATTTAAACCAGCAATATGCAGTCCTTTCCTGTTCATACCTCCAAATCTGTACGTTTTTGAAATGTGGGAGAAAACTGGAGCACCCGGAGAAAACCCACGTAGTCACAGGGAGAATATACAAAGCTCGTACAGACAGCACCTATGGTCAGGATTGAACCCGGGTGTAAGGCACTGGGCTGATTGCTGGTCGGTGCGGACTCGCCGGACCAAAGAGCCTGCTTCCAAACTGTATCTCTAAAGTCTAAAGTCCAGAGGGCAGAGACTGAGACATGGACAAAGAAGCCCTCGTATTTGCCTTTGGACAATAAACATTGCAACCAACTTCTGCTGTTAAGATTCATTCATAAAAAAGTCCATTATGGCTACCATTGGGCATTTAATATTAAAGGAAACCACACCACGAAGGCAAGTGGAATACTGATCAAAGCAGTATCTCTACAGTTGCAAGTATTCAGCAACTGTAGAGAAAGAAACAGAATTAACATTTAGGGCGGCACAGAGGTGCAGCGGTAGAGTTGCTGCCTGACAGCGCTTGCAGTGACATAGACCCGGGTTCGATCTCAACTTTGGGTGCTGTCTGTATGGAGTTTTTACTTTCTCCCCTTGACCGAGTGGGATTTCTCCGAGATCTTTGGCTTCCTCCCACACTCCAAAGACATACAGGTTTGTAGGTTAATTGGCTTGGTATAAATGAAAATTGTCCCTAGTGTGTGTGTAGGATAGTGTTAATGTGCGGGGATCGCTGGTCGGTGCAGATGCTGTGGGCCGAAGGGCCTGTTTCTCTAAACTAAACTAAACTAAATTTCAGATGAATAACCGTTCATCAGAACAAATAAAAGTTAGTGATGTACAGGTTTTAAAAGGCAAGGGTGTATCAGTAAGCTAATTGACCCTTAACATACAGTCCGTCTCTTCTCCCCAACACTGCCTCACTTATTGAGTATTTCCAGCATTTTTGATTTTATAGTTCCCAGAAAACCATATCCCGGTGAAGGAAAAGGAATTGAATTGTAATGTATGCCAGTTTTCTTGAAGCACAGCATGTACATCGTCTGGAAGTACTAAATGATTTTTTTTTTAAATCCGCTGAAATGATTTACACAGTGATTGTGGACATTTGGATGACGATAACTTTAGAGATATTTGTTCACTTATTCTGTTTTGATTTTTAAATTGTTTAGATTTCAGTGTGTTCCTGAATTGTATCTTACTGACGCTTAAAGTCATAGAGTTATACAGGATGGAAACAGGCCCTGCGGCCCAACTCATCCATGTCGACCAAGGTGCCCCATCGAAGCCAGTTGCATTTGCCCATGTTTGGCCCATATCGCTCTAAACCTTTCTATCCCTGTACCTTTCCTGGATCTCTAAAACTACAAAAGCTTTTTTTTTGTTTATTTTGTTTTTAGTTTTAGAGAGACAGCACGGAAACAGGCCCTTCGGCCCATTGAGTCCATGCCAATGAGCGATCACCCCATACACTAGCACGATCCTACACACTAGGGGCAATTTACAATTTTACCAAACCTGTAAACCTGTACATCATTAGACTGGGAGGAAACCGGAGCACCCGGATAAAACCCACAAGGTGACAGGAAAAACATACAAACTCCATACAAACAGTCAGGATCGAACCCGGGACTCTGATACTGTAAGGCAGCAATTTTACCACTGCGCCACGGTGCCGTGCTTTTAGTTGCTGTTATAGTATCTGGCTTAACTCCCTCTTTGCTCGTTCTTCGCTCGTTCCATACACCCACCACCGTATGAGTAAAAAAGATGCCCCTCGGGTTTGCATTAAATTTTGCCCCTCTCACCTAAAACACATGCCATCTTGTTTATAATTTGATTTTGATTCCCCTACACTAGGCAAAAACACTCTGTGCATTCACTCTATCTATTCCCCTCATGATTTTGCAATAACTTCCTGCTGTATCCTTCAAGGAGGCTCACAGTGAAAATTCTGCAATTACATCAAATTGTTCTTTTCTCGATTGCAGTAATAATCTGTGGAAAGTTGACTCCTGGCAGAATGTCCACCAACCGGAATAAATCTTTGCTGAAGTGTTACAAACACCACACTCACAACTATGTGACCACACGGTGGTACTAGTTAGCCAGTTTTTTTTTTTTGGATTAGAATGCCTGCAGAAAAAATACAAAGTGAAGTGATTGCCAAAGAACTTCAGAACCTTTGTTTTGGCTATCTTTTATTGAGAAACCAAGGTGAAGGGCCAAGGCTCATGGCAGAGGGCCACATGAGGTTAAAAAGATTAAAAGAGACATGGTCAATCAAAATGTCATTAAGTTCCCCTCCTCTCTTCCAGCTTTCTCCCCCCACCACAATCATTCTGAAGACGTTTTGTGACTCTAAACATCATCTAGCCATGTTCTCCAGAGATGCTGCTTGACCCCACTGAGTTACTCCATCACTTTGTGTATTTTTTTTTTCTTTTGTGAACCGGCATCTGCAGTTCCTTCTGTCTAACAAAGAGTGACATTGGACGTTGCCATGCCATCCCTTGATTTGATATCACCCAATTTAAGATCCAAACAGACTGAATCAGTTAGCAAGGTACATTTTGCAGGCTAAGCTAAAGAGAGAACAAATTAGTGGGTCATCAGCAACAAACAATGTCTTGGAGGAACTCAGTTGGTCGAGCAGCATCTGTGGGTGGAACAGATGGTTTGGCGTAGCAGGTCGATACCCTGAGAGTGGAGAGGGGAGATGTGAATAGTGTAAAGAAGTGTAAAGTGGTGAGGCAAAAGTGAGAGATTATGAATGGACCAGGGAGCAGTGAGTGATGGAGGCAGAAGGAGGTGGATGGTGGATGAAGGCAGAAACAAGCAAGAGAATTGCTGCAGGAAGGAACTGCAGTATCATAACATTCCTCAATACCATAGTTTTGAATTGAATTGAATTGAATTGAATTGAATTGAATTGAAGGCTTCCCGCTGGTCGGCGGCTGTGGATTGAGAATGTTGCCGTTGGTCTTCATCGAGGCGTCGCGATCTCGATGCCACCCGGAAGGCCCTGAAGGTGTGGCAGACGGGTCCGAACCGCCCGATCGGTTCCGTCGGAAGGCTTGGAACAGAGAAGGCTGCAACAGAACAGACGCGACCAAATACACACGGGAGGCAGGGGCCCGCGTTGAATGGAGTCGGAGGTTGCGCCACCGGGAACAAAGGAGGACCCGGTGAGGGGGACCACCGTGGGGGGGGCGGGGGTTTAAACAGGAGCGAGGTGTGGGGGGGGGGAGAACAAAGGAGGTTTTGGCACGAGATACTTTGTAACTTTGTCAGCACCCTTTACGTGGTGACTATTTGCATACCTTGACTGTGCAGGCAAAGACTTTCACTGTGACTTAAAGTACAGTGATAATAAAGTATTCAATTCAATCAATTCAACTCAACACACAGTTATGTACTGTCACGTTCCTTGCTTATCCAGTGTCAATTAAAATGATCATTTAGTAATGTTTTGAAATGGTGTATTGATATTTTTTATGTTATTTATAATATAATATTATGATAGTAATCATGCGGTTTTGAAGATTACTTGAACGGTTATTTTTTTTATTTTTGCTTCAATTTTTCTAATATAACATCATTTTCTCTTGCTAAGTTCTAAGAGCGCCACTTAGGAGCATCAGTACATTGTAACCTGCCTCTAATTCCATTAACGGTATGAATATTGAGATTAAGTGAGACTAAGCGCAGGTTCAGTGATTGTTTCGCTGAACACCTCCACACAGTCAGCCTAAACCTACCTGACCTCCCGGTTGTTAAACACTTTAACTACCCCGCCCATTCCCAAATGAACCTTTCTGTCCTGGGCCTCCTCCATTGTCCGAGAGAGGCCCAGTGCAAATTGGAGGAACAACACCTCATATTTTGCTTGGGCAGCTTACACACCAGCAATATGAATATTGACATCTCTAACTTCAAGTAACCTTTGCCTTCCATCCCACCCCACTTCCCCCAGTTCTCAGACCAGTCTGACAGTCCTCGTTGACATTTTATCTCTGTTTGCTTTGTTGTTCCCTTCTCCTATCTAACAATGATCTATTTTACATTTTCCTTGATCTGCCTTGTCTTGTTTTCACACCTTACACTTCCTTATCTCTGTGTCTCTGTGTCTACCCTGACTCAGTCTGAAGCAGGGTCTCTACCCATTCCTTCTATCCGGAGATACTGCCTGTCCTGCTGAGTTACTCCAGCATTTTGTGTCTATCTTCGTATGAATATTAGAGGCAGGGTACGATGGAGCAATGATACTGTATAATGATCTCATCACTACCAAACAGGCACAAGTGCCGAAGCACGCAGGTTTTAACTTTATGGTTGATGTGAGAGAATAAACGGACAGTGCAAACTATTTTTCTTTGAATTTCCACTTGATGCAAAGGATTAGTAGCTCATTTTAATTCCTTCTCTGTACTATTGTTACATGCAATTCAATGAATGTGATTTTAACTGCTATATAGATGTTGTAACTCAATTTCTAAAACAGCTGAATATTTAAAAAATTGCTGTAGTATCTTACAATATTCAATCTGTTGAATTGAGTGTGTCCACAGTGCAAATGTGGAAAATATATTTTGAGTTAGATTCTGTGCTTTTTTCTTCGTAAAAATGTTCTGTTCTGTTGTTTAAAAAAGAACTGCAGATGCAATCGAAGGTAGACAAAAAATGCTGGAGAAACTCAGCTGGTGAAGCAGCATCTATGGAGAGAAGGAATAGGTGACGTTTTGGGTCGAGACTGATGAGACTTCAGACTGATGTCGGGGGGGCGGGGGGGGAAAGGAAGTAGGCGGAGACAGTAGGACTTGTGGGAAAACTGTGTGGGGGAGGGCAGGAGGGAAAAAGCATAATTCTAAAATTATGAAGTCAATGTTCATACCGCTGGGGTGTAAACTACCCAAGCGAAATATGATTCTCAGTAGGAAAAACCCAATGGATCACCCTCCCTCACTCTAGCTAGTAAAATGTACCTTCACTTACTTTAGTCACATATAGAGCAAGAAGAGATCGATCACTTTTATAAAACAGTAATCACGAACGCACAGTACAGTTAGTTCCTCTTGTTGATTTTATAATTCTTTCCATGAAAGCTAATAGCCAAAACATACAGTGAAAAGAGGATTTCTGAGTTGAACTGTTTCCTGAACTGGGTTTAACTAAATTAACAAATGCACCCATTAACCTTCAGTAGGGTAAGATTGCATCTAGCATATTAGAGATATTTATCTCAAAGTAAATAGGATGACTTTGCAGTTATTTGCTTGCTGTTTGTGAACTCATCAGTTAAGTACCTGGGAAAACATCTAGTTAAAGTATTTCACCTCTTGAATTGGCTTGGAATATTAGATGTGGTTGATTATTGTCCTGAATTATCAGTAGCAGAGAGCTCGTGGGCTATACACCTAACCAAATGTTTGGCTGAAGCAAGGTTAACTCGTGTACCTACCGAGCTTGGCTGCTGCGTAAACTGTTATCTTGATACATGGATACACACAAGCCCCTGCAGACAGTGGTGCGTAGGCTGGGACAAGGTAGAATGGGACAAACAAAAAACAGATTTATAAAACAAGGACAGGGGAGACACAAAAAGGGGTAATGTGGTAGGCAGAATGTGAATGCAATGATAGATCCGCATGTAAGAGGGTGGTTATGTTGGGGAACAGTTTTTAAGTAATTGAAGAAAGAATTAAAGGCTTTCACCATGGACCTTGGTGGTAAATTACACCAATGGGCGGCAAGGTGGCGCAGCAGCAGTGTTGATCCCTTAAAGCGCTTACAGCGCTAGAGAACCAGGATCGATCCCAACTACGGGTGCTGTCTGTACGCAGTTTGTACGTTCTCCCCGCGCGGGTTTTCTCCGAGATCTTCGGTTTCCTCCCACACTCCAAAGACGTACAGGTTTGCAGGCGAATTGGCTTGGTATGAATGCAACTTGTCCCCAGTGTGTTGGAATAGTGTTAATTTGTGGGGGTCGCTGGTCGGCGCGGACTTGGTGAGCCGAAGGGCCTGAATCCGCGTTGTATCTCAAAACTAGAACTAAAACTAAAAAAAAAAAAATATCCATCAGGGAATGTCTGGTTCGTTCCAGACTTCAGGATTACGTGCTGAGGGACGCACCGATGCTTGGTGCGGCCAATGCCAAGGCTCTGTGGGGGGGGACCACAGTATAGAATCCTTACGCTGCTGGACATTGGGGGGCAGGGGTGATGGAGACGTCCCTCAAACGATGAAAGGGAAAGTACCCCAGGGGGTTACATGGTTGGCAAAGGTGCGGGGTATAATGATATTTCTGTGAATACAACCAAATACAACGCTAATTAATCTATGTATAGTCGATGAGAATGTCGGAAGAACTTTTGCACAGTTCTTGTTTTGTATTTATTTTTTTTATTCTGAACAAAGTGTATTTTGATATTAAAAAAATTACACCATCAACTTAAAATGTGAGACTCATTGAACCACATAAGTTAGCACATTAGTAGCGAATTGCTTACTAGCACACATCACATCACTTGAAACTCCTTCTCATCCAGACCGTACTTCAACTGAATTTCCTTTTCTTTGCCAGGATTTGCCCCACTGGAAATGTCACAGACTGTTAAATGAGCTCATGCTTATGAAGAGTGGTTAATCTGTGGGATTCATTACCACAGTTGGCTGAGTCCTTGGGTATTTTTAAAGCAGAGATTGATAGATTCTTGACTGGTAAGGGTGTCAAAGGCTACAGGGACAAGGCAGGATAATGAGGTTGAGAGGGATTAAATAGATCAGGAATGTGATTCAAGTTAGAATCATAAGCCCCACGCAAGATAGAAGCCCCCCGCTCCTTGGACAATCGTCAGCTGACCAACGACCTGAATGAGTTCTACTGCAGGTTTGACGAGCAGAAACGTAATGGGGAGAAGGCAGGCACGGGTTATTGATAGGGGACGATCAGCCATGATCACAATGAATGGCGGTGCTGGCTCGAAGGGCCGAATTGCCTCCTCCTGCACCTATTTTCTATGTTTCTATGTAACCCTGGTATCCCCTCCCCCCCGTCCCCAATGAACACAGCCAGACCCCAGTCTGCAAAGACTGGACTCTTCTACGCCCACTCCTCCCCAATCACCACTTCACACCTACTTAAAATGAAACTCCAGTCTTAAAAGACTGGACCCTTTCCCACCCCAACCAATACTTCACACTCACTCACAGCCTGATCGCAGTCTGCAATGACTGGACCTTTCTACACCCACTCCTATCCAATCACCACTTCACACCTACTTAAAGCAAGACTCCAGTCTGAAAAGACTGGACCCTTACCCACCCATCCCTCTCCAATCGTCACTTTATACCCAATTACCCACCCCCTCAGTGCTGCACAACAGTGGAGAGGCTGTTCAGAAGACAGAAAAGCCAGAAATCTCCAGGACCGGACAATGTTTCCCCTACTCTCAAGTGCTGTGCCGAACAACTGGCACCGATCTACACGGACATTTTCAACCAGTCCCTGAAAACCTGTACTGTCCCTTCCTGCTTCAAAGTCTTCACTATTGTCCCTTTACCCAAAAAGGCAAGGATTACTGGTCTTAACGACTACAGGCCTGTCGCACTGACCTCTGTAGTCATGAAGACTCTTGAAAGACGTGCTGGCCAAGCTGAAAAATATTACAAACCCCCTGAAGGACCCTCTGCAGTTTGCATATCAGGCCAATAGATCTGTGGATGATGCAGTCAACCTGGGCCTGCACTTCATCCTCCAGCACCTAGACCGCCAGGGGTCCTATGCGAGGATTTTGTTTGTTGATTTTAGCTCTGCATTCAACAACATTGTGCCAGAGCTACTACACTCCAGACTTTCTGAGTTGACTGTGCCTGAACCCCTCTGGAGGATCACCAGCTTCCTGACTGAAAGGAAGCAGCATGTTAGGCTGGGAAAGCACATCTTGGACCCGAAAACCCTCAGCATAGGAACACCGCAAGGCTGCGTACTCGCCCCTCGCCTCTACTCTCTCTACACCAACGTCTGTACCTCCACTGACTCCTCTGTCAAGCTTCTCAAGTTTGCAGACAACCCAACCCTGATTGGACTGATCCAGGATGGGGAAGAATATGCCTACAGACAGGAAGTGACACAGCTGGCGTCCTGGTGCCATCGCAACAATCTGGAGCTCAATGCCCTTAAGACAGTGGAATTGAGGAGAGCTCCCTCTCCCCTCACCCCACTCACCATCAACAACACCACAGTCACATCTGTGGAGTCTTTTAAGTTCCTGGGAACCATCATCTCCAAGGACCTTAAATGGGGGCCAACCATCGACTCCACTGTCAAAAAGGCACAACAGAAGATGTACTTCCTGTGGCAGCTGAGGAAGCACAATCTGCCACAGGCAATGATGGTCCAATTCTACACGGCCATCGTAGAGTCTGACCTCACCATCTCCATCACGGTCCGGTTTGGCTCAGCCACCAAGCACGACATCCGCAGGCTGCAGCGAATTGTTCGATCAGCTGAGAAGGTTATTGGCTGCAACCTTCCCTCCATTGGCGAACTGTACACTGCAAGGGCCAGGAAGGGAGCAGGTAAGATCATCTCTGACCCCTCTCACCCTGGCCACAAACTCTTTGAATCACTTCCCTCTGGAAGGCGACTCTGGACTGTCAAAGCTGCCACAGCCAGACATAAAAACAGCTTTTTTCCACGAGTAGTAGCTCTACTCAATAGCCAAAAATCTGTAGCCTCCTTTTGCTCTGGTATTTAATTTAATTTATATGCTTAATCAATAATGTTTTATTATTAATGTTTAATGTTTTATGTGTCATTCCTAACTGTCACTGTATGTCATGTTGTCACTTGCGGGCGGAGCACCAAGGCAAATTCCTTGTATGTGAATACTTGGCTAATAAACTTATTCATTCGTTAAATCATTAATTCATTCAGAAAGCTGGTTTAGAGACCTTTTAAGAAAGTAAATCTATTGGAAAAATAGAGGCAGAGGTATTTTAGCAACTGATGATGTGAGCCATGACCAAACATGGGCCACTACTTAATTGAACACCTGGGAAGGAAATGCAATCTGAAAGATGGATAAGGAACATACTAAATACAATTCCTTTAACCAGTTATCTCATCACCACCCAGCATCAACCCTTGTCCTAACTGGTCCCTTGGATCAAACAGTATCACAATGACCATCCCAATCTATCCCTCATGGATTTGTTCCCAGTCGACACTATTCTCTTGGAAGTAATGGAAGCTTGTGACACTGAGTTCTACAAGCAAAATAATCGCTGGCAAGCTACCACTACAACTAGGTAGTCCAATCATAGAAACATAGAAAATAGGTACAGGAGTAGGCCATTCGGCCCTTCGAGCCAGCACCACCATTCAATATGATCATGGCTAATCATCCAGAATCAGTACCCTATTCCTACTTTCCCCCCATATCCCTTGATTCCATTAGCCCTAAGAGCCTAAATTAACTCTCTCTTGAATACATCCAGTTAATTGGCCTCCATTGCCTTCTGCGGCAGAGAATTCCACAGATTCACAACTCTCTGGCTGAAAACGTTTTTCCTCATCTCAGTCCTAAATGTTCTACCGCTTATTCTTAAACTGTGACCCCTGGTTCTGGACTCCCCCAACATCGGGAACATTTTTCCTGCATCTAGCCTGTCCAATCGCTTTTAAGAATGTTATATGTTTCTATAAGATATCCTCTCATCCTCATAAATTCCAGTGAATAATTACAGTCGGAAGTACCTTGCAAAACATACTCCTGTCCTGGTCTGAAGCCAAGCATTGAGAATTTCTGACTAGAAAAAACAATTTGACTGAGGAAAAAGAAATGACTTTTGTGTATAATTGACGTTGGTCCCGTCTGAAATCTCCATAAACAGCCATCAGAGCAGAATGTTAACAGACATTTGATGAAGTGCAAATGCTGATGTGTGAAAAGGGAATAAATGGGGCTGAAGGAAAGAATGTGTTTGCTTGTTTCACATGTCAACAAACTGCCTTGCCCAATCTTGCTAATGAACTCAGTGACACAGTCAAGACTGAGAACTCATCAGCTCGGGAGCCTGAAGGTGAAAACATTAAAATTGGACATTTGAGTGAATTGTTGCCAAATGAGGAGATCTCTTACTGGGCTCAATGCCAACTCTTTAGCTAAAATTACTAACAAGAATTCCAAACAGCGCTGGGTCTTCAAGTTTGTCTTGAGTTAGCTGTATTATTTTCATTGTTGAATCTTTGAAAAACGAGTGACCTTTAAACAACTAACTTTTGAAATGTGTGCCTATAGGCTCAACCTTTTCAGAGTTATTTGGAATCTAGGAAGAAATTCCTAGAATTTAACATGTATCATTGCCCTGACATTAAACAAACAAATGAATAGAATGGTGCAGATTAGATGGTTTACATAAGAAGGTCCTTTTCAATAATTCAGTACTCTGTATGTAAAGACTTTTTGTAGTTAATTGGTTAGGTTTTTCCAGGAATATTGTAGCCCTTTTGCGGCTTGTCTTTACAATTTCCTAGTGCGCACAAATGTTTGTTGCTTTTAAAAACTACATTTAATTTCAAGGTCAGACAATATTGTATTGAATCTAGCAAGACTGAGGTTTGTAATCCTGATTTTATCCTTTGATGTGAGCTTACCATTTGTGTTTTTTGGAAGCCTTGCTATTTATATTAAAGATAGATTGTTGCATTGATTTATATAGATTCAGGCCATTTGGCCCTACTAGTCCATGCTTCACCTAGGCTTCCTCTCTGTACTCTCAGCTCAATCAGTGTAAACTCTTTTCCGTTTTCCCCATTTGCTTGTCCAGCCACCCAAAGTTTAAATGCATGCACAGTATATGTTGCAATCAAGGCCTGTGGGAGGGAATTTCCCATGGTCACAACTCTTTGGTAAACAGGTTTCTTCTGAGTTTTTCTGTTAGATTTCTTGGTAAGTTGTGGCCAAAATAGGTATCATTAAAATGCTTCATAGCAAGTCAAAATAGAAAGCAACTGTTCTGATCAGACTTTAGGGTCTACAAATTAATTGTAAATGCTCAGGGGAGGCACGTTGGCATAGCCCTGGAGCTACTGCCTTACAGCACCAGAGACCCAGTTTCGATCCTAACTACATGTGCTTGTCTATGCGGAGTCTGTACGTTGTCCCTGTAACCCAAGTGAGTTTTCTCCAAGACCTTCGGTTTCCTCCCGCATTCCAAAGACGTCCAAGATTGAAAGTTAATTGGCTTAAATATAAATTGTCCCCAGAGATAGTTCTGGTGTGCGGGGATCGCTGATAGGTGTGGACTCGGTGGGCTGAAGAGTTTGTTTCCACACTCTATCTCTAAACTAAACTAAACTAAACTAAACATGTCTGAAGAGGGAAGTTAAGGCAGCATAGCTTGGGATCCTTTGCTAGTTTTGTGCGAGGACACAAGCAGCGATATTCAAAAGTGCAGAAGGACCAAGATGTTGTGAACAGCAGCAGAGGCTTTGCTGATCTTGTACAAACAATCATCTTTTTTTCTGCTCAGAAGAATGGAGGCGATAGAAAGATGACTGAGGGAATTGAGACAAGATTTGTGGGGTGGATGGGATCGAAGTGTCAGAGTTGACATTAGTTGTACGTGGGGTTATTTAGATAGGGCATCAAACCAGGAATGGACACACAGGTATCAAGGAATTGTAAATTAGGCTAAAGTGTACAAAATACTCGGGGCAGGGTCACGTGGACTTGGGAGTTGGGGATTTGGTGTCAGAAAAGGCTGAGGATGTTAATTTTTGATGGTTGCAAATTCAGAATAAAATCCTGAATGGACAGATAGCATGCAGCAGACCAGAATTTTGATGCGCAGTTGTGAGTCTATAGGGATTATAGTGAGAGACTGAGAATGCAGCCATGTGGGGCATCTTGGACAATGTTTTGCTGCCTGTGCTTACTGATTGCATGTCTCTGAAGATCTGTCCCAGACACAACACGCTGATGCAGCCATACTGTAAGCACATCAACACCTCTACTTCCGTATAAGATTGAGGAGATTCACTCCTGCCATGGGGAAGAAGGTATAGGAGCCTGAAAACTATAATGTCCAGGTTCAGGAGCAGTTTCTTCCCAATTAAAGCTGAATAATCAAGCTATTATAGCTTAATAATCAAGCTATTAAACACTACATTCTACAAGCAACGAAGCTCCGAATACATAGACTAGAGGGGCCATTAATTTTATTGTTTTAATCTAAGAATTGTTATTGATTGTTTTTTACATACAGTACTAAACATTGTTACTGTTTATTATGATGTTCACAGATTACTATGATTATCTGTTGTACTGCTGCAAGTAACAATTTCATTGTTCCATTTTGTGCAGTTGATAATAAAACACTACATACATATTCATGAGGAACCTTATCCACATTTTGCATTTCCACACACACTTTAACCTTTTTGTCTCTAACTGACACTATTCTTAATTATCTATTGTCGATATTAAATACTTAAATAAAACATGGATTTTCTTTAATATTACTTGCCAATATTTTTTGCCCACTTTTTTGAGTCCTTTTCAATTCCACCCTTACCATTCCTGCACACTGTAAGGCTCTCTGTGGCGTTACTCTCTTGGATTTAGTTTAGTTTAGTTTAGAGATACTGTGCGGAAACAGGCCCTTTGGCCACACCGAATTCCCACCGACCAGTGATCCACGAATACTAGTCCTATCCTAAACACTAGGGACAATTTACAATTCTTACTGAAGCCAATTAACCTATAAACCTGTACGTGTTTGGAATGTGGAAGGAAACACAGGGAGAACGTACAAACTCTCTGCAGACAGCACTTATAGTCAGGATAGAAGCTGGGTCCCAGGTGCTGTAAGGCAGCAACTTTACCACTGCACCATTGCGTCACCCAAATGCATAAACGTTCCTGTTTTGCCTTATTCTATCCTCCATGTCCTTTGTCATACTGAGGACAGCAGATTTTGCAATCCCACTTTTTTTCTTTGTGGAAATATTTACCCTGAACCCTTGGAATCTCTTTCTAAAATGCATTCACTTATACTGAAACTGATTTACTTATAAACAGCTGTTTCCAGTCTATTTTTCGCAGAATCATTTCCTAGAATAGTAAAAATGGCCTTGTGCCAATTTATGCCAATTAAAAGTCTTACTTCTATTTTATATTTGTCCTCTTCATAACAATATTAAATCTAACTGAACTATGATCACCCTATCACAAAAAAAAATGATGATACTCCTTCCAACCGCCCAGCTCTCATTTCATTCCTGGTATTATATCCCCAATCCCCTCACATACACCTGCAAACACAAATGTCCATTGTACTTTAAATTCTACCTGCATGATTTCATTCATTTCCTGGTCCGTTGATGTAGAGTACGATACTTCATATTCCACGTACACAATCCATTTTCCCAGGGTTCGCTCCTGCACCCAGTTAATGTCCCCCATCAACTCTTGCTACCAATATTGTTGGGGATCCTGCTCACTGCTGAGCCAATCCATCTTTATTCCAGATTGCTTACATGACCAAATCCCAGACCTCAACATTAATAGGACGCAAGATGCTAGAGTATCACAAATGCATCTCAGCAAAGCATGGAAATGTGACGTTTCATGTGGGACCCTTCTTCAGACTGAGGCGAAGCGGCAGCTCTCGGATGCTTCCTCATGCCTACGCCTTGACCATGTCCCAACAGATGAACACCAGGCCATCATTTCCCCGAATCTGCTGCTCTTCAGCACAATTAAATGTCCAAGTGCCTAGACCTTCTTCAATCGATTGTCCATTGAGCCTTGGTCCCACTGACCCTACCCCTGAACTTCCTACAACTTGCTATAGTTGGGCAATGAAAGGCCAGGATTTATAGTGAGCCTGGGGGTTACACAAAAAGCTGGAGAAACTCAGCGGGTGCAGCAGCATCTAAGGAGCGAAGGAGATAGTCGACGTTTCGGGTCGAGACCCTTCTTCAGAGTGAGCCTCTTAGTGTGAGACCAGCTTTATCACACACAACAATGGGGCCAGGTCTTGAGGGAGTTTCATTGGTCATGGATCCTCACAACAAATATCAAAGAGGTTCCCCACGTAGCGGAGCTTTAGATGCCTTCCCAAATCTATAGGAACATTGCATCAAAATAAAAGCTAGAGTGTGTGATTCATTTTGTTAAGTGATGGTACGAAATACTGGTATAGGTATCCATTTTACACGCCGCTATCAGCAAAGGGATTATTTTGCATCTCAGATATTCTAGAGGGAATCAACAAGTGTTTTTTTGAGCAATTTCAGAAGAGTCTCAGAGCATACATTCAATTCAATTCAATTCAAATTTAATGTCATTGCACAGATACAAGTATGGGTACAACGAAATGCAGTTTAGTGTCAGTACGTAGTGATAGCAATGTTTAGATAAATACAGATAAATAAATACAGATGTGGGAATCTATCGGCGGGACTCCGAGTTCAGCAGTGCGATCGTGTTATTGTAGAAGCTACTCCTCATCCTGCTGGTGCGGGACCTGAGGCTCCTGTACCGCCTCCCCGATGGTAGGAGGGCAAACAGTCCATGGTTAGGGTGGGAGGGGTCCTTGATGATCTTCCCAGCCCGTCTCAGACACCGTTTTCGGTGGAGGGCATCCAAAGCAGGGAGCGGGGCACCGATGATGTGCTGGGTGGTTTTCACCACCCGTTGTAGTGCCTTCCTGTCTGCTACGGTGCAACTGCTGTACCATACCGTAAAGCAGGTGGTCAGGATGCTTTCGATGGTACAGCGGTAGAAGTTGGTCAGGATCTGGGGGGACAGGTGGGCTTTTTTGAGCCTCCTCAGGAAATAAAGGCGCAGCTGCGCCTTTTTGACCAGCTTGGAGGTGTTGAGGGACCAGGACAGATCCTCCGAGATGTGTACCCCGAGGAATTTGTAGTTGGAGACCCGCTCCACCTCAGTCCCGTTTATATGGATGGGGGTGTGTCTGCCCCCTCTGTTCTTCCTGAAGTCGACAATGATCTCCTTCGTCTTTTGGGAGTTAAGGACGAGGTTGTTATTGGCACACCAGGTTGTCAGGTGCTGGACCTCCTCCCTGTAGGCTGACTCGTCGTTATCGCTGATCAGTCCTACCACCGTGGTGTCGTCGGCAAATTTTATGATGGCGTTGGAGCTAAACTTAGGGATGCAGTCATGGGTGAAGAGAGAGTAGAGGAGAGGACTGAGCACACAGCCTTGTGGCACGCCAGTGTTCAGTGTTATAGTGGAGGAGGTGAGGTTGTTGATCCTAACAGACTGGGGTAGATTACCAGATGATAACTGTGTTTCCCGAACTTTAGGACCTCTGAGGTTGAAGCATGGGGAAACCTTGTGTTGAGGCCTTTTTTTTGTTTGGATATGTATTAACAGCTTCATTAGCAGGAAGGTCACAAGGTGTATATCTCCAGCTTGGAGAACAGTTCATTTTGTAACAAGATAACCTTTTTGCACTCTCTGACATGTGGAGTGATTTAGTAAATGAAAATGTAAACATGAGTTTATTGCTGCAAGATGAAGTAGGACACTAACACTGACATTGGTCAACTGCTTAAAAAGGAACCTACACTGGACCACGTATCTTTTGAGCTGTCTTTGACTGCAGCTCCCATACTGGGTGCTGCTCCGAAATATTGCTGATTTATCATTGTTTGATGTCAGAGTGCTTTAATGTTCTGTTATATTTGACTAGGATTTTTCTTATTTTCAAAGATTTTTATCCCTTCTGGATTTCAATTTTTGTATGTATAATGCAAGAATCCGAGCAGTCAGAGTCAGAGGGTGGTGAATCTGAGGAATTATTTGCCACAGAAGGATGTGGAGGCCAAGTCAATGGATATTTTTAAGGCCGATATAGATAGAATGTTGATTAGTACATGTGTCAGGGGTTCTGGGAAGAAGGCAGGAGAATGGGATTAGGAGGGAGAGATAGACCAGCCGTGATTGAATGGTGGAGTAGACTTGATGGGCCGAATGTCCTAATTCTGCTCCTATCACTTACGACCTTATTACCTTATGAGTGTGTATATATAATACTACTTTTTATTTCAAATTCCCTCCAAACTCTCTGATCTTGGTTCTTTGTTTCGATTGCTAAGCGGAATTGTGCCAGTTTGACCATGTTTGATGATTTCATTTTGCAGTGAGGATTATTGCCAAACAATTAACAAACCAATAATGTTAAAACAAAGATTAAGACTTCAATTCAATTATTTCATGGACAATTACTAATACTGGTCTTTTTCTTCCCCCGTTTTACTCGTTTTAAATTTATCATCTAGTCCAATGAATTTATCCCCATGTTTCTAGATCAATAATTCATACATCTGGATATTGATTTACTCTGTTGACTTTACCTCTATGCTATCATGGCCATTTTCCTTACCCGTGTAGAATAGATAAAACCCTGTGGCTTGCTGGCTACAGCTATTGAGAATCAAACAAATTGGTTTGGGACTGGGTAAAGATTCCCCTCTACAACCAATTCAATTTTAACCATAATTTGACATTTCCTGGATTACGTTTGTAATAATAATATTTTTATCTCCTGATAATTTGGAATTTAATTCATTTTCTCCAAATGGCTTGGAATATTTCAATTCACAATCTCTGTATTATAAATCCAGATTATTGGACAGCTTTATATTAATATTGCATGATGAAATTGATGAAATACTTTAACTGGAACATGTGCTGGAAACCAAGAGAATCCTGATGATTCAAAATAATGATATTATACAGCTACATATTCAAGGTGGTCCTCTCCATCGCATCGCTCCTGCCCATCAACATCCTCAGTCCCCTCCTGCAAGATGTTGCAGTCTAGAATGTGCAGGAAATGACAGTCAAAGAAGATATTATCGAGCGGCACACAAGAATTAAAATGAGAACAATGAGTTTAGAAGACTGTGTCTTCATGGCATTAGGACATTTATGTAAGTATTCTGTCCGTAGCCTGGTGCTTGATGGAGGGGTGGGCTTCTGGTGACTTGCTTTTGCAGACATAATGCGTTGATTTGTAGAAACAAAGAAAGGTCCTGACCCGAAACGTCACCTATCCATATTCTCCAGGGATGCTGCCTGATCTGATGAGTTACTCCAACACTTTGTGTCTTTTTGTTTGTTAAGAGGCCAGTGGATGGTATCCGAGGAAAATAGGCGAGCTAAGTGAGGGATTTTGTTTATTATTCATTTTCTGGAATATTTTATCATTTGCACTTCCTTAATCTCCCTTGGGGAAGTCTTTCTGTTAATAGTGATTGCACGGACTTGTTGGGTGTGGAGTTCCAGGAATTTGACCGAGAAACAAGAAGGTGCAGCAACATATTTCCAGATCAGGGTGGTGAGCAACTTGGAAGGGAAGATACAGGTTGTTGCCTTCACATGCCTGCGGCTCTTTTCCGTCCACATCATGCAAATTGAGGAGATGCTGACAAGATCAGGCAAGATAAGTAACTGCAGAGCAGTGCAGTGCTAATGGAGATGTGCAGCTGTAACAGTGGAGGAAGGAACTTAAAGTTTGTCGACATAGGTTTAAGGTGAAGAGGAAAAATTTCAATAGGAATCTGAGGGGCAACCTTTTCACACAAATAATGGTTGGTGTATGGAACAAGTTATATTTAAGAGGGAGTTAGATGTGGCCCTTGTGGCTAAAGGGATCAGGGGGTATGGAGAGAAGGCAGGTACAGGATACCGAGTTGGATGATCAGCCATGATCATATTGAATGGCGGTGCAGGCTCGAAGGGCCGAATGGCCTACTCCTGCACCTATTTTCTATGTTTCTATGTTTCTATGTCTAAGTTGCCAGAGGACGTCGTTGAGGCTGGGGCTATCCCAATGTTTACGAACCAGTTAGACAAGTACATGGATAGGACAGGTTTGGAGGGATATAGACCAAATTCGGGCAGGTGGGACGAGTGTAGCTGGGACAAGTTGGGCCGAAGGGCATGTTTCCACGCTGTACCACTTTATGACTCTATGACTATGATATGAGTAATTGCAGTTGAGGTAGTGAGATCGCCTCAAGTTTCTGAATGAGAGCATCCATGGGAGCAGAGAGTAGCATAAAGGATTAATTTATGTGTTTTAAAAAGATGAAGATCGTACTTATGCTCATACTGCTCAGGATATAGTAGCCCTGGTGAAGAGGGAATTCGCTGTATGTGTAGTGTCACCTCCATCAACTTAGCCCTGTCTGGCTTGGACAACATGGGTTTGAAATTCAGATTTTTGTCTTGGTTTCAATGCCTTTAAGCAGTTTTTAATGCAGTGAAATCTTGGCGCTTTGATATTTCAAAATAATTCTCAAATACATAGTGAACTCACCTGCGAGTAGAAGCTCTCTGTACACTTGCCTTCTGCAAAAGCTGAACAATAGTTTTGGAGTCAATGCAGATTTTCAAACTATTTTTGTGAACAGTTTCACTTGCTGAAATATTTGGACTTGGTGGTCTTTGGATATAACTTTGATCTGAATTCGAATTTAAGTAAAATGCTTTATTGAGTAACGAATAAACTTTTTATTTCAGATCCGATACTGCAGCTGGCAATGCCCATTATTGCCACCATTGATGGGAATACAAACTATGAAACTCGTGCATCTCTCACAACTTTCTGCCTTATTTTATCTTCAGCTTTTTTTAATTTTTATTTTCTTCAGCCTTGGAGCACGTTGCAGTGATCACTTTGATCTTGCACTTCATTTCTTCAATAACAATGTTCCTGGCTCTTTCACAATTATTTCAATGGTATTAAATTAATGTTGCAATTACAACAGTGAGAGCTAATTAAAAGAAAAAAAGAACGTTGATTTTAAAGTTAACATTTGTAAGCATTTTCCCTCATGGAAACACATTCTCCACGTAGTGATACAGAATATCCAGAAACATACTGTTTAGGTGAGACGAGGGCATTAGGTTCACTGAGTTCATCTTGACATTTGGAAATGCATTTTTGCATCACCCATCATCTCTTGTAGTTCACCGCTCCCCAGAATAAACCCAACAGCCTCTGTCTCTATCTTGAACTTTAATGCTCTGCTTTTCCAATGCTATCGTTCTCAGAACTCAGTCACATTTCATAAAAATCTACTCAACAATGCATTCTGTTCTGTCTATCCACGTTCAAAACTACTTTGCGACTGTGCTTGCCAGCTGGAATTGGCAGCCTTGAATAGAATTTCTGACATTAAGCCATTGAAATGTCTTTAAGTTACCCAATGCCAAATATTGATGTTAGGGAATGAGTGAACGTCAGAGGATGCCACATCTGCCCTTACATTCTGTAACGAGACTTAGCACGGAAACCAATGGTGAAGCCGAGTCTTGCTGTGATATTCCAGCATTAATTAAGAAATCGCCTGGATGCCTATCGCCTGTTCCAAGTGCATCACGGCGACACAGCGGTGGAGTTGCTGCCTTGCAGCGGCACAGACATGGGTTCAATCCTGTCTGTGTGGAGTTTGTACATTCTCCCCACGGGCCCATGGGCCAAGTAAGCCGAGAAGTTGATGCTGCATAGACTTTGGTGCCTGATCTGCATGTGGGAGGGAGGGTGAGATTGGTCCATATGGACTACCTGCATATGCACTCCAGCATTAAACTGGCCCTGACTCTCAATCTGAAGAAAGGTCTTGATCCGAAACATCACCTATTCCTTTTCTCCAGAGATGCTGCACGACCCGCTGGGTTACCCTACATATTGTGTAAATGGTCTACCTGGCTTATTGCAGCCAGTTCACATAAACTCCAAGCAATGGCCAAACCCTGCAAGATACGAGTCAATATATTGAGCTCTTCAGAACTTTGGCTAGGTCACATTTGGAGTATAGTGTGTAGTTCTCTTTGTCCCATTACAGGGAGGTTGGAGAGGGTACAGAGGACGTTTACCAGAATGCTGCCTGGATTAGAGGGGTTCAGCTACAGAGAGAGGGTGGATAGACTTGGATTGTTTTCTCTGGAATGTTGGAAGTGGAAGGGAGATCTGATGGAATTATATGTCTCATTCATCGGGTAGACTGTCAGACCCTTTTATCCCAGGATGGAAGTGCAACCCCACCATCCCTACCTCTTTCTCTGCATCTTAATTTTATTTTATCGCCACCATTTCCCATTATGATTGATGGTCATCAAAGTAAATCAATAATTCTGCTTCTATTTCTTGAGTATTGGGGGTTCTATAAATAACTATAGATACTATACAAGGGGTTTCTCTCTCCATCATGTTTTTGTTTATATTTTATATTTCCATCATTTTGAATAGGTTGCCTTTGTATCATGAGTATACATCAATTTGCTTTATTTTGCAAATGTTTCTGAATAGGATCAGTGAATTAAATTAAATTAATCCCTTTAATGAGGTCTGTATGATTATTGAAATAATACTGAAATATTACTTGCCATATTATTTGCTAAAACTTAACATGTTTGTCATTAAGTTTAGAGGGGCAAAATGTAAATAAATTATTTTTTTCAATTTGTTTGAAATTTCAAATACATTGTACTTTTTGGGGCAATTTTTTTTAACATAGTGTGGTGTTGGAGGCAGATAAAATAGTGGCATTTAAGAAGCTTTTAGACAGGCATGTGGATATGAAGGAATTGAGGGACATGGATCACATGCATGCAGAGGAGATTAGTTTAACCTGTCCAACCTGTTCACCACAGACATTGAGGGCCGAAGGGCCTATTCCTCTGTTGTACTATTTTAACTTGAGATATATCAGAAGTTCCATTCCATGGCTGCTGATCCATCTTTCCCTCTTCTCAACTACTTAAGCAACCGATTAAAAATCACAGCTATTATTGTTGGCTTTTCGAACACAGGGAACATCATATTCCTGTCCACCCCCATTCTCTGCGAGTAGCACATGTAACAAAAATAAATTCAAAGAGTCAGTGTAGAAATTCAAGGAGTCAGAAACTAGAGAACCCAAAGAAAAGCAATGCGGTCGCAGGGGGCACATGCAAACTCCACGTAGTCTGAAGTCAGAATTGAATCTGGGTTGCTTAAGCTGTAGCAGTAGTAGTAGCGGTAGCTACTATGGCAAGGTGTGCCCCTGGGACAAACTGTCTGGTAATTAAAAGTGGATTCTTTTTCAACTCTGTATTTTCACCATGTATTGTGTTTGATTATAGTGTGGCAAGAAGTTCTGTTTCGCATATTGCTCAACGGAATAAATTCATTTCAGATAGTTCATTTTTCTTTCCTTTTTCTTTCCTTTTAATTTAGCATTATTTTCATTTCAATTCAGTCAACTGAAATAACCTTCCTGAGTTTTGCAGGCAATCAAATATCCTCACTCTTTTTAATAATGCACAATTTGCACTTGATTGATCATGGATTATTTAACCTAGGTTCAGCACTTTCGTCAAATTGAATGTCCTCACGTACATAACTTCCATCTCTCTCAGTCAGGGGTGAATCACCACACCGAAAGCTTGGCGTGGCTATGGGTGCTGTCTGTATGGAGTTTGTACGTTCTACCCGTGACTACATGGGTTTTCTCTGGGTGCTCTGGTTTCCTCCCACGCTCCAAAGATGTGCAGGTTTGTAGGTTAATTGTCTTCGGTAAGAATTGTAAATTGTCCCAAGTGTGTAGGATAGTGCTAGTGTACAAGGATCACTGGTCAGTGCCGACTCGTTGGGCCGAAGGGCCTGTTTCCATGCTGTACTATATCTCTAAACCAAACTAAACCAAAAGTTTCCACTTGTCATTGAAGAAGGCAATAACCTAGGTTTGTATATGTCACTGACTGATTTGTGAGAATGAAACAAGACTGCCCATATATTGGCAAAAGACCATCTTTTGCAATACTATTATTTTTTGCCTCTCCTAATGTACTCTAGGATGGCTCACCTGACCAACTAAGCAATAATCTAATTTAAGTCTGACAGATAAAGGGGCAAGATGCAAGATTAACATTATCATCTCATTTGTCTGCACATAAGCACCACTCAGGGTATCTACACTAGGAGCCTTGGTGGCTCTCACTTCACCAGGGATGCTTACCTGAAGAATGTTTAGGAGTTTGCATTCTTCTGATTGTATATATTGGAGATTGAGCCTGACATTTGATGGATTGTTTGTATGACTCACTTTCATAATGATTATTATGTTTATCTTTTTTCCACATTATATCTATAATTACCCAGGCAACTGGAATAATTGTTCCAAAGGTTACCCGCTGTTTACAGTCGAAAAGGCCCTCACTTTCCCTCCAATTCAAATGGCACCGTAATTAATTCCAGTTATGCTTTAGTTTGATTAATACACTTGCTGATAATCCAACTCTCCATCATTAACTTTATTCATATCGAGTGCCCTTGGTGTATATAATCCGCAGTTCAATGGTTGAATCAATGTATCTTAATTTTCTGGAGAAAAGGGAAAGGTGATGTTTCGGGTTGAGATCCTTCCTTCGTCGGCAGAAGGGTCTTGACTCAAAACAACATATGGGTATCTACACTAGGAGCCCTGGTGGTGCTCACTTCTCCAGGGATGTTCACCTTAAGAACGTTTAGGAGTTTGCATTCTTCTGATTGTACATATTGGAGATTGAGCCTGACATTTGCTGGATTGTTTATATGACTCACTTTCATAGTGATTATTACGTTTATCTTTCTTCCACATTATATCTAGAATCGCCTGGGTAACTGGAATAATTGTTCCAAAGGTTACCCGCTGTTTAAAGTCGAAAAGGCCCTCACTTTCCCTCTAATTCAAATGACACTAATTAATTCCAGTTCTCCTTTAGATTGATTAATACACTTGCTGATAATCCAACTTTCCATCATTAACTTTCTTCACATCAAGTGCACTTGGTGCATATAATCCACAGTTCAATGGCTGAATCAATGTATCATTATTTCCAGTGAAAAGGAAGAGGTGACGTTTCGGGTCGAGATCCTTCCTTCATCGAAACAACGCCTATTTCTGTTCTCCAGAGATGTTGCCTGACCTGCTGAGTTACTCCAGCATTTTGAGTCTATCTTCGATGCAAAACATTATCTGTAGTTCCTTCCTACATAATCTTAATATTCTGATGTCTTTCATTTCAACAATACAAATTTGGTTTATTTCAATTCTCCTAACACAATGGGGAAGTTTTCTGACTATTTGAAATGGACTGGAATACTGGGAAATAAATTATATCCCTGTTGCTTTGCCAATCCTCCTCTTGGCCCTCCACAATGCTCAGAACACACCCTCGGCCACAGCCAAGACTAGGTTTAAATTGCAAAGTGCAAAGATAAAAAACACTTTGGACACCATTTAGCATTTTTGATCCTATTGGCAGAATGTACAGTCCCATAGCATGCATCGGTATAACCTGGTAGTTCAGCTGAAGCTGAATTATGCAATGTTTGATGCTGGGAATATTCTTTCACAAAACCAGCCTTGCGACCTCCAAGTATACCACATCCATCATTAGTCAGACCCCCATCAATATACTCTCTGCATCCCAGGCCTTTTGTACCTCAGGGCCAACCAGTCCAAACTAGGTTACGTTTTTGGATGTTGGGCTTTCCATCCCTGAACCACCAGGGATGAACCACTCTGCTGCAAATAACCACACCAGCTGACAATCTACTCCTATTTGTTTTGTCTCCTAAATTGAAACCAAAATACTTTAGACTTTCAGCATCTATTAATTTTCTTGATAGCTCCATCTTCTTCCTTTGCACATAGTTCACCCATTGTTCACTGCCTTGATCCTCAATGGAATGTAAATATCCACAACCAGTAAATATACCTTCAAAATACTTGATTCTCTCCCTTCTGTACTAACTGCCCAGCCTATTTAAGACTTGAATGCAAAGATAGAGTTTTATCACTCTTCTGTATCTTGACTATCCCTGGAATATTCCCTTCATTAAAATCAGTATATAAATGCAAGAAAAACCCTTTATCTTCAGCTTCTCTCACTTCCTTTCAAACTGTTTTAGTAATTTCCTCCTGTATTATCATTTAACTGGGCTTTGAATGTAGGAAGGAGGTGCAAATGCTGGTTTACACCGAAGAGAGACATAAATTGCTGGAGTAACTCAGTGGGACAGGCAGCATCTCTGGAGAAAAGGAATGGATGACATTTCGGGTTGAGACCCTTCTTCAGACCCTTGCGTGTCTGGGTTAAAACGTGGTAATAAAGTCAGAGAGCAGGAGGAATCAACGAGGGGTGTAATCTGGTCTTTGAGCTTGGATTCATGCACAACTTCTTGGATCCAAATGCACCATCCTGTATGCTCATTCATTCCCACAGTTGCACGGTGCACACAATCTCAGTGTGTGGTTGCATTGTATTTCAATAACTGTACAAGCAGCCAGTGTTCAGGGCTACTGAAGCAGTCTGAAGAAGGGTCTCGACCCGAAACGTCAGCAGTCTGAAGAAGGGTCTCGACCCGAAAGGTCGCAAATTCCTTCTCTCCAGAGATGCTGCCTCATCCAATGAGTTATTCCAGCATTTTGTGTCTACCTTCAATTTTAAACAGCATCTGCAGTTTGTTCTTACACAGTGTTCAGGGTTACTGATTTAAAGATACGAGTTCAAATCTCACCCCGGCAACCGGAAAACTTAAATCCATCTGATTGAATTAAACTTGGTATTTCAAAAGGGTTGGCCTTGGTAACGGTGGATTGGAATTACCAAAGCATAATAAAATCATATGTGGTTCACTGAAGAAGGGTCTCGACCCGAAACGTCACCTATTCCTTCGCTCCATAGATGCTGCCTCACCCGCTGAGTTTCTCCAGCATTTTTGTTTGCCTTTGTGGTTCACTGATGTATTTTGCTGAAGGAAATGTGTGGCCTCTACCAGGCCTGGTCTGTATACACCTCTAGAGTGGGTCCTCAGTTCAGAAATAAATAGGGATAAATAATAAATGCTTCTTTCATTCATTTCTTTCATACTTTTCCAGTCATCAAAACTCAATCTTCATTGCTCCTGCTATCTTTCTTAGTGTCTGTTATCTTTGTGTTTAAAAAAAAAAGCCAAGGTTGGTAATGGCCAGATCCCTAATGTCTGATTTGTGTTGTCTCCTCTTTCACAGTCGGCAACTATGCTGCCCCCTTACTCTCTGGGCCTTGGCCCTTCACCTTAGTTTCTCAACAAAATACCTCATGAGTTCTTTCATGTTCACCTAATCGCACTGCGGAGAATTAACATTAATAGCATCAAATAAAACAAAACCAAAAAGTATGATTCTATAATGGACATCTCTTTAGATGCTTTCCCTTAATACACTTTATTGCTGATCATGTAAATATATACATATTTATTTGTGAAAAACATGCTCTGAAAGAAAGCTGCCCAGGTCATTGAGTTCATTTTGTCTATTTGGAAATGCATTTTTGCATCACCCAGCATCTCTTTTACTTTGCTCCTCCCTGAAATAAACCCAACAGCCTCTGCTTTTATCCTGCACATCAACGTTCTATCTTTTTGCAACTTTCATTATCTAGAACTTTTTAAGTTCTCCTTTGAAGGTCAGCTTAGAGAAAGCATTAACCAAACTGGATAACATGCTGCTCCACATTTTTTTTTACCTTGAGTTCTTCTTTCATTTCAGTTCAACTCAAGAGCTTAACCTCTGTAAAGTATTTTTCCTTGCTTTTAGAGGTTAATTTAAAAAACATGCTGACCAAATTGCGAACAATCTAGCAAATCATTTTAATATCCACTGTAGTGGTCTAAAAGTGACTTTTTGTTGTCTGTCGAAAGCAAAGTAATTGTATGAATGTAAACACAATTTATCTTAATAGAGACATGCAGCATGGAAACAGACCCTTCAGCCCAACTTGCTCATGGTCGACAAAGATATCCCATCTATGCTAGTCCCACCTGACCGCGTTTGGCCCATATCCCATCTAATGTTGAATTTTAATTGCTGATAGATATAATTAACTTCCTAATAGCGCTTTAGATTTTTCTCAAGAGATGCTAGCAATGGTGCATGGAATTGTTGACATACTCCCTTCATTGTCAGATGCCGCACACACACACACACACACACATAGACGTCTAGAATTTCCACATAGTTATTTAGTAGGATTTCTCCATCTATATTTTGTTGATGAACTCCTCAGAGAGAGCACAAATCTCCTGTAGTTCCTCAACAACTTATGAATGAGAATATGTACATTGAATCTGTGCCAGATTAGATCCGCAGGTGGTGCTATTGTAAAGAGAGGAACAGGTGTGAGAAACCAGAATAAATGTTGAGTAAAATTACCTTTTATGATTTCTTTAAAAGTTGAGTTAACTTACAGTGCATTCAGACCCCTTCACTTTTTCCACATTTTGTTACGTTACAGCCTTATTCTAAAATGGATTAAAAAAAATTATTTATCATCAATCTATACACAATATCCCATAATAAAAAAGCAAAAACAGGTGTTTAGAAATGTTTGCAAATAATTAAAGAAATAACTGAAATATCACATTTACATAAGTATTCAGACCCTTTACTCAGTACTTTGTTGAGGCACCTTTGGCAGCGATTACAGCCTCAAGTCTTCTTGGGTATGACGCTACAAGCTTGGCACACCTGTATTTGGGTAATTTCTCCCATTCTTCTCTGCAGATCCTCTCAAGCTCTGTCAAGTTGGATGGGGAGCATTGATGCACAGCTATTTTCAGGTCCCTCCAGAGATATTCGATTGGGTTCAAGTCTGGGCTCTGGCTGGGCCACTCAAGGACATTCATAGACTTGTCATGAAGCCACTCCTGCGTTGTCTTGGCTGTGTGCTTAGGGTCATTGTCCTGTTGGAAGGTGAACCTCTGCCCCAGTCTGAGGTCCTGAACGCTCTGGAGCAGGTTTTCATCAAGGATCTCTCTGTCCTTTTTCCTTTTATCGTTCCCTCAATCCTGACTAGTCTCCCAGTTCCTGCAGCTGAAAAACATCCCCAAAGCATGATGTTGCCACCATCATGCTTCACCGTACGTATTGTATTGGCCAAGTGATGAACGGTGCCTGGTTTCCACCAGATGTCACACTTGTCGTTCAGGCCAAAGAGTTCAATCTTGGTTTCATCAGACCAGAGATTCTTGTTTAGGTGCCTTTTGGCAAACTCCAAGCGAGCTGTCATGTGTCTTTTACTGAAGAGTGGCTTCTGTCTGCCCACTCTACCATAAAGGCCTGATTGGTGGAGTACTGCAGATATAGTTATCCTTCTGGAGGTTTCTCCCATCACCACAGAGGAGCTCTGTCAGAGTGACCATCGGGTCCCTGACCAAGGCCCTCTCCCCCGATTGCTCAGTTTGGCCAGGCAGACAGCTCTGTGAAGAGTCCTGGTGGTTTCAAAGTTCTTCCATTTAAGAATGACGGAGGCCACTGTGCTCCTCCGGACCTGCAATGCTGCAGAAATTGTTTTATACCCTTCCCCGGATCTGTGCCTCAACACAATCCGGTCTCGGAGGTCTACGACAAATTCCTTTGTCTTCATGGCTTGGTTTTTGCTCTGATGCACTGTCATCTGTGGGACCTTATATGGCCAGGTGTGTGCCTTTCCAAATCATGTACAATCAATTTAATTCACCACTGGTGGACTCTAATCAAGTTGTAGAAACACCTCAAGGATAATCAATGGAAACAGGGTGCACCAATGCTCAATTAGAATAAACGGGAGGTCATTTAAGACTTGAGGTGGCAAAAAACTTTTTTTCCCAGAGAGTTGTAAATTTATGGAATTCCCTGCCACAGAGGGTAGTGAAGGCCAAATCACTGGATGGATTTAAGAGAGAGTTGGATAGAGCTCTAGGGGCGAGTGGAGTCAAGCGATATGGGGAGAAGGCAGGCACGGGTTATTGATAGCGGACGATCAGCCATGATCACAATGAATGGCGGTGCTGGCTCGAAGGGCTGAATGGCCTCCTCCTGCACCTATTTTCTATGTTTCTGTCTATGTTTCTATGTAAGTGAGTGTCATAGCAAAGTGTCTGAATACGTATGTAAATGTGATATTTAAGTTAGATGGAGAGGAGAAATAGGTGGGAGACCAAGAAGGGGAAGGAGGAGGGAAGAGATAGGGAGGGGGAGGGGTTAGTTGCAGGTTACCTAAAATTGAAAATTCAACATTCATAACATTGGGTTGCAAGCTACCCAAGTGGAATATGAGGTGCTCTTCCTCCAATTGCATGTGGACTCACCCTGGGAATAGAAGGGGCCCAGGACAGAAAGATCAGTATGGGAATGGAAAGGGGATTTGAAAACGGTTAGCAACCTAGAGATCCAGCAGGCCTTGGCAGACCGAACCCAAATGTTCAGCAAAACAGTCACCAAGTCTATGTTTGGTCTTGCCATGCACAAATTCATTTTTACAATTTCAACCCAGGTGGTTTTGGTCTGGACGGAGTAAGAAGTTTTTGTGAGAAAGTGGAGAACATTTCTTCTTGTAAATAACGTGCTTTGTTAATGGTAGAAAGAGTTTTGAGATTCAGGTGGGACATCACTTCTCAGAGTCATAGAGTCATGCAGCATGGAAATAGGCCCTTTGACCTAGATACCCCATCTACACTAGTCCCACCTGCCTGCATTTGTCTCACATCCCTATAAATCTTTCCTATCCATGTACCTGTCCAAATGTATTTTCAATGTTGTTATAGTATCTGCCTCAGCTACTTCCCCTGGCAACTCATTCCATATACCCACTACCCTCTGCGTGAAATAGTTGTTTCATCAGGTTCATATTAAATCTTTCCCATCTCACCTTAAACCTATGTCCGCTGGTTCTTGATTCACCTGCTCTGGGTATAAGACATCTAGCTTATCTATTCATCTCATGATGAATTTTTAAGATCAGCCCTCATCCTCCTGCACTCCAAGAAATGCATTATTGGCCTGCTTAACCTCTTCCTATAGCTTAGGTCCTCGCGTCCTGGCAACATCCTCATAAATGCTCTTTGAACCCTTTCCAACCAAACAATCTTTGCTACAGCAATATGACCAGGGCTGGATTTAGATGAAGAGAGGCCCTAAGCTATTTCACTTGTGAGGCCCGCCCCCACCCCCACGACTAGAGGACCATGACTACCCGACAGTGACAGTGTGACACTTTTAAATCCTATTGTATGTTGTCCTTAAACAGTTGGTTTTAAAAATCATATAGTAGCAATGTTACAAAATTTTGAGATTAAAAAAATCAAGTCTGCAATTTATCCCATCCGATAAAGCATAAAAAGAAGTTTAATTTGACACCTAATTCACTTTCATATCTTCAGTATTAAAAAAGTTATGGCCATTTTCATACTCGGAAATTAGCATCTTGTTCCCTATTGACTTAACACAAAAGCTGTGATCGAGGGCAGTCAAAAGCCCATATCTTTCTTAAAAATTAAGAGAACTGAAAGAAATTTTCAGTTATCATAGATTGAAGCATTCTGAAACTAATATGAAACAATCTTACTTGGATGACCTGAAATTAAAGCATATAATTAGTTAGTTACCCAATTGTAGCTAATTACAAAATTCAATTACTAGATCTAAACATCTATCCATTTCTTAAGAAAATATTTAAAAAAAATTTAAAGCCTAAGTGCCCAATTAACATTCACACAAGAATTCACAATATAACATGATTTTTAAATCTCATTGTTAGGAATTTATAGGCCAAATTAAAGGAATTTAGTGTTTAATGCCCATAAATTAATGGGCATTTTAAACAGCTTGCGAGTGGGATTTTCTGGAACGCAATGTATTGGAATGTTGCGGTTGCGGTGAATTTAAACCCAATATCGGCAGGAAAAACACTGCCGGTTCATATGGGGAATAAATCACCGTTTCGCAACATGAAATATTGATTAAAGTCATCTAAAAAAGCAGGTTTATATGAAAAAATAAATAGCTTTCACTTACCTGTCCCCTACGTAAAATCCGTCCCCGTTGTCGGCGTTCACGGCATTAGGAGCTAATTTTTATTTTACTGTAGCGCTGAAATAGTTGGGCGATTAATTTTTTTTTTTTTTAACTTACCAGCAGTCGGAACGAATCACCAGAAATAGCTCGCTATCCGAGAAAATATAATTCCGGATCGGCAAGGGAAAACCGCATTTTAACCCCGCCCCCCCCCCCCCCCCAAAGGCGCCAAAGTCGCGCACACGGCCAGTGACAGAACTGCACCACCGCTAAAGGTAAGTTTTGTAACATACCTACATATAGGATTCACTGCGGAGCAGGCGATGCCTTACCTGGATTGCCATTTGAAGCTCTGGAGTGTTGGGCCTGCTGCTTCAACATCATGGCGCTGTGGTTTGCGGAGCTCCCAGCCTCAGGCCACGCTGATTTTAATATCGCGGAGCCCTGGGAACCCTTTGCCGAGGGCCGCCAGCATGAATCTGCACCCAGCTCAGCCTGTGGACTTCGGGAGCCGCGATCTCCGGTAGGAAGTGGCCAATTCGGAAGTCACTGAGAATGTTCTCCCGTTCCGATGTCGGATGGTGACCCCCAAATTTCATTGTACCAATGGCCATGGGGAGGGTGGGTGTCCAAGAGCAGGGGGTCCGTTGGAGACGGGAAAAGGGGGCGAGGACTCCCTCCCATGGAAGAACGGTGTGAATTGAATTGAATTTATTTATTTGTCATTCAGACCTTTCGGTCTGAACGAAATTTTGTTCCCCTGCAGTCACACATATAATTTTTTTTAAATGACAGAAACACACAATAAACACAAATTTAACATCCACCACAGTGAGTTCACCAAGATGGTGGAGGTGACGGAAGAAGAGCTCCAAATCACAGAGCGTGCGGAACTCATTGAGGTGGGGACGGAGGGGGACAAAGGTGAGACCTCTGCTAAGGACAGACCTTTCATTACCTGAGAGGGGAATGTCAGTGGGGATGGTGAACGCACGGCAGGGATGGGGGTTGGGGCCGGAGGAGGGCAGGTGAGCCGACTGAGGCCGAGGCGATGTCTGGTGGAGGGATGGTGGGTGGTCAGGGGGTAGGGAAGTATGAGGACTGTAGTATGGGTGGGGAAGAGCTTGGGTCACATGGTTTGAGGGGAATGGGGAAGACCCAGTGATTACCAGAGTTGGGGGAGCCTAGCACTAGGACCCAGCGCAGTCAAACCCAGGGGAGTTGTAATCTGCAGCATGGAAACTTCAGGCCCGGTGCTGAGTCCAGGCTGCAGGTAACGCGACGGCTGCGGGCTGCTGGAGGGCGGTGGAATGGCCAGGGTCAGTGGGCAAAGAGTAGGAGGTCCCGGTAGGTGGATGGTCGTTGGGGTGGCGAGGTTCGACGGGTCCAGTGAGGCAGCGAGGTGAGTAGGCCCCCCTAGATCTCGAGGCCCTAAGCTAAAGCTTGTCTAGCTTATACGTAAATCCGGCCCTGAGTATGACTTAAAGATAGCAGAGTCAGGGGATGTGGGGAGAAAGCAGGAACGGGGTACTGATTGGGGATGATCAGCCATGATCACATTGAATGGCGGTGCTAGCTCGAAGGGCCGAATGGCCTGCTCCTGCACCTATTGTCTATTGTCTATTGACCAAAACTGAACACAATACTCCAAATGTGACCCCACCAACATGTCAGGATTATGATGGAATACAATCCAGCTGCTGTAAATAGGCGACAGTGTCCAGAGCTTTTAAAATGTTGAACAGCTAAATCCATTTTTAATCTTGAATGTGACAATGTCCACTGGCACAATGTGGTATTCCTCTAACCAACATCAATGTAGATAGATGAAACTGTAAGATGTAGATTGGTGAGGATATGACCAGATTGTTTTAACCTTGTATTGCTTCTCTTAGCAATTGCTGCAAGTACAATCTGGCATCTGCACCTGTCAAAATGTAACTCACATGGTCAGTAGTGGTACACAAGCCATTCTTGGTATCAGGCTTTATAGCGTTTGTCCAGTTTAAACCCTGCCCAATTTCTGTCTTCAATGTTCCTTTTGGTTTCTGTTTAACCTGAAGGAGCAATAGTACATCAGGTGAGTGAGAACGGGAGTTGGTTAGTTTTGTCTAATTCCATCATCTCTGGGTACATAGTCGACGTTTTGGTCTCCCAGAACTACTTCCTCCCAACTCTATTTCATCATGTGACCCACTCCTGACTGGTCTATTCAGCTAATGAGACAGGATATGGGCTGGAACAGTAGTTGATCAGTATAATTGATAATGGCAATGCCAGACTGTACATGACCAGTCCACGCATTGAACACATTCAATGCTACAAATCAATCTTGAATACAGTGAAGTTAAAAATATTAATGCCTGAATTTCCTGCTCTTCCATGTAGTTCCTCAAGATGAGAGGAGTGTAAATTCCCACCAACAATGTTAACAGTCTACATTCATAAAGGGACAAAGATAATGCTGTAAAAATATAAAAATCAAATATTGTCTGAGGTTGCGGACAAAGTCTTTATTTTTAAGGAGAAATAATTATTTGCAGTGTTTCACGTTTTTATATGATTATTTGTCACTTAAAAAATGACAACTAGAGCTGTCCATATCCTGACACTCATAGATTTGTGAAAGAAATAGAAAAGTTGTGATTCCACTCAAAGACTGGATAGGTCTCTTTAACCCTTATTTTATAATATTTTTCCTTTTAATTTGTAAAAAAAAATGCTTATAACTATAATAATAATAATAATTTTCAACAGCCATTTTTAATATTTTAAATGTCATTTGGATAGATTTATAGATAGGAAAGGTTTAGAGGGATATGGGTCAAATGCAAGCAGGTGTGACTAATGTAGATGGGGCATCTTGGACAACATTGGCAAGTAGGGCCTAAGGGCCTGTTTCCATGCCTTTTGACTATGACTATGATAAATAGATATTGATTACATTAACAGTGATCCTTTAATGAAATATGTTTCACTGTTCAAAATGATATTTTAACAATGCAACAGAATTCTATGAAATGATATTTCATTCATTCATTTTCAATCCGTCATTTAGTTGAATATCACAACAGGAACATGTTAACAGTGCTGACTACGTTAGTTGCCTTGCTGGTGCTTATGGGACGTTATTGAGTAGAAAAAATATGGCAAAAGCTCAAGTGAAGAGGAGGAGTGACTGTAAATAACCAATTACCAGCTTACCTCGGAAACATGATAAGGGCCTTCGGTTGTTGACCAGGTTGTTTGAGAACATCATGAGTCTTTTGGAAGAGCTGTTTCTGCCCTTGAAATCTGTGAGCATTTCAGCCAGCTCTCTTCTGCCCGAATTCCTTACTTTCAGGAGGTCTGAGACCATTGATTGCATAAATTAAAAGATTGTGGTGGGTAAAAACAACTAGACTAATAATCCATGTGTTAAAGAAAGAACTGCAGATGCTGGAGAATCGAGGGTTACACAAAAAGCTGGAGAAACTCAGCGGGTGCAGCAGCATCTAAGGAGCGAAGGAGATAGGCGACGTTTCGGGTCGAGACCCTTCTTCAGACTGGTCAGGGATCAGGGAAACGAGAAATATAGACGGTGATGTGGAGAGATAAGGAACAATGAGTGAAAGATATGCAAAAAAGTATCGATGATAAAGGGAACAAGCCATTGTAAGCTGTTTGTGGTGTGAAAATGAGAAGCTGGTGCGACTGGGGTGGGGGAGGGAGATAGAGATAGAGGGAATGCCAGGGCCCGAGGGCTGAGGGAGAGGTGGGAAGGGGAGGAGACAGCAAGGGTTAACAGAATTGAGAAAATTCAATGTTCAAGCCCAAAGGATGCAGACTCCCCAAGCGGAATATGAGGTGCTGTTCCTCCAGCTTGCGGTGTTGCTCACTCTGGCCGTGGAGGAGGCCCAGGACCGAGAGGTGGGATGCGGAATGGGAGGGGGAGTTGAAGTGCTGAACCACCGGGAGGTCGGGTTGGTTATTGCGGACCGAGCGGAGGTGTTCGGCGAAGCGATCGCCAAGCCTCCGCTTGGTCTAATAATCCAGGCTGATTCTAAGCTTAACTTCTATTATTTTGTCGATTCACCAATATATTATGGAAGTATTATCTTTACCCAAGATTAGATAAGATTAGATAAAATTAGTTTGAAGAAGGGTCTCGACCCGAAATGTCACCCATTCCTTCTCTGCAGAGATGCTGCCTGTCCCACTGAGTTACTCTTTGTGTCTACCTTTAGCTTTACTTTAGGTGTTTTGAAAAGATCACCCTATGGTTTAACTTGATCAAGTTGGTACGTTAGGTATAAGATAGAAATAGAAAATGCTGGATATATTCAACATGTGAGATTGCACATGTGGAGAGGTAAAACAGTTAACATTTCAGGTTGATGATCTTTTATCAGAAAAGTGCTGATGGCCTTAGGCAACTTTCAGCAGTGAAAGTGCTACTTATTTCTTAGTTATTGTTGTTCATGTCTCATATTTTTCTTAATCTTATGATTTACAACATTTTCTTTAGACTTTAGAGGTTCAGCATGGAAACAGGCAATTTGGCCCACCAAGTCCACACCCACCAACAATTACCGAAGCCATATCAACCTACAAACCTGTGCGTCTTTGCAATGTGGGAGGAACCAGGAGTAACCCATAGAAAACCCACTTGGTCACAGGGAGAACGTAGAAACTCTGTGCAGACAGCACCCACAGTCAGGATTGAACCCAAGTCTCTGGAGCTCTAAGGCAGCAACTCTACCACTGCACCATTTTGCTGCCCTTTTTTGCTGAGCCACTGTGACTTGGAGCTAGAGTCACCCATGTTGCTTGTTTGAATTACACTTGGAACAGCAAAGGAATGGGAGCATTCACTGAAAAACAGTGAATGTTTTACAATAATCTGTCCTGTTTGGTGATCATTTCTATTGTGCCAGCCCACAAGTTATCAGGTTTGGTCAGTGTCGCAATGAGATTCACATAGCCTGGATGTCTAGTCCAGTACCATTAGTGGTTCTATACTCCTGTTCCAATTATTCCGAGACTCTTTTATATTTAGCTAAACCGTGTGCCAGGTGCTCATTTAAAATTTTACTCCAAAATACATGCCTCCCAACACATGCAACACTCCCTAATGTTACAGAAGTAGCAGACTAATTTCCATGCTTAGGTTTTGAGGTAGATTCTAATTTATGAGTCAGAAGCAATAATATAATCACAGAGCCAAACTACTGTCCATCTGCCAGAATGAATAGGTTCCATTTTGACAGGTGTTAATAAATGAAATTAGTACAAAAGTCAGAAAATGTACAAAAATCACTATTTACTGTAACCATGCCTTCATAATATTGTAACAAATGACATCAAAATTACATGAGGCAGAAAAGAAAGAGCAACTGCTATTAGTGGAGAGAGAGAGAGGAAACTAGCTGTACCATTCATAGGAAAGAACATAAGTATATTCGTCATACTTTGAATTTAATATCATGGGAGCTTGTTCATATGTCAGTTTGTCCTTAAGTCAGTCACATTGCCATAGGTCATGACGATTGACATTTCATACATAAGAAATATGAATAGAGTTTAACTAAGTCACGTTCTCTTTTATGAATTCATAGATTACTCTCTGCAACTTAGGTTTAAGGTGTGTCTGTGAAATAAATCACTGATAATTTGCAAAGATAATTAGATCAGTTTATTTGTTTATTTGCGTGATTTTACTAATAGGAATGATGAGCATGTCATGGAGTTTGAGCTCCTAGATAACCTAAACCCAATTCAATTTATCCTGTTTATTCTGTTATTTTTATGGTTCAACAAGGACAAGGTCACGGGAGGAACTTAAATGCCCATTGCTGTCTTATGTTATAACCAGAGGAACATTGAACTTTTATCATTGTTTGAACCCCATGACATTTATTCGGTTTACCCAACAACATTTTTTTGCAAAGATTGATGTTCTGCTGTAGTAACATCTAGGAAAATATATAGTAGAAATTGAACCAACATTAATTTGTTACAGGTGCAGAAAGTTTACTTTGATAGATTAGATTATCCTTTATTGTCATTCAGACCTTTTGGTCTGAACGAAATTTAGTTACCTTGCAGTCATAACATATAATAAAAAAACAAAACACACAATAAACACATTTAACATCCACCACAGTGAGTTCACCAGGCACCTCCTCACTGTGGTGGAAGGCAAAAGTCTTAGAGTCTCTGTCTTCTTCCCTCCTTGTTCTCCCTCTGCGCTGAGGAGATCCAGGCCTCCGATGTTGCCGTCCACCAGGCCCGCGGCCGAGCCGTGTTTAGAGTATGATATTTTCATTGTTAGTCTTGTGTTAGTCTTCTTTCAATATGCATTATTTCTAATTAAATAAGAAGATTTTTCTGTGGAAAATCACTTTAATGTGATCTCTAAGTGATATAAACAGCTGTTTTTCAGGGATTTTCGACATTGTAAGGAGTTAACAATTTGAGAACAGAGACAAAACCTAGTCATGCCATCCCTCAATGCCATTTACCCATCATAGCCTCATGTCTTGTGACACCATTACATATAATGTAATTTTATATCATATAATATCATATCATAATTGTATGTAATATCATATAATATCATAGAATAGACAAAATCATTTTAATAGTGAGCAAGCCAGAGAATTCTCCAGTGAGAATTGTCAATGTGATATTGGTGTTTTAATTAATTCAGATAAGTCAAATACGTTTTAATTTTTTAATGTTTTATATACCTCGAGTGTCAAGAGTATTTAATTGTCAATGCACCAGGACAGCACAATGAGATTCGCACCTTCTGCAGCTTTACAGGCATGTTAGCACCACAGCATAATAAATAAATATTCATTAACAAGACCCTTTTTTCACCCAGTGTTATTCTACCAGGGAGGTCTTACCTTCCACTACCTGCAACCTCCGGCAACCACCTTCAACTAGCATCGCAACCGGCTTCGACTAAAATATTACCGATTTTTAAAACGGCAACCTATATTTAGTCGCGGCTGGTTTTGAAATTTTTTTAATAATCGCCGGAACATAGAAGGGGAAACCACTTTCGACCATTAGGGAGACTGACGAAAACCTCTGGGAACCTCCAGGAACCTCCGGAAACCTCCGGGAACCGCATGGAAACCTTGGGTGGGGCGCAAAGTCTCCAGAGGGTTCCGTTCAGCTTTCCTAAGTGGGACAGGGGCATAACCCTTCGTCAGACTAACCCTTCTTCTAAACGTAAGGGAATAGTTATATATGGCATAGATAGACACAAAATGCTGGAGTAACTCAGTGGGACAGGCATCACCTCTGGAGAGAAGGAATGGATGACCTTTCGGGTCGAGACTCTTCTTCAGACTGAAAGTCATGGGAAAGGGAAACAAGAGATATAGACGGTGATTTTTCCCGTGACTTTCAGTCTGAAGAAGGGTCTCAACCTGAAACGTCATCCATTCCTTCTCTGCAGAGATGCTGCCTGTCCCACTGCTTTACTCCAGCTTTTTGTGTCTACCTTCAGTTTAAACCAGCATCTGCAGTTCCTTCTTACATGTTATATTTAGTATTATATTTATTTATACATGATAGAAAGGCAGAGCATACTCGACAGAACGAATGGCCTAATTCTGAACCAATGTCTTATGAAATTAAAACTAAGATAAATGTGTGCCAAGCACCTTTGAACTCTTATATTCCTGCAACTAGACTAATCTTTCACTATCAGAAATCTTTACATTTCAGTCTGAAGAAGGGTCTCGACCCAAAACATCACCCATTCATTTTATCCAGAGATGCTGCCTGTCCCACTGAGTTACCCCAGCAATTTGTGCCTTATATTTAGTCTGTTCTAATAATTCACTCATCCAAGATCTGGGCCATAGTAAGTCATCCAAGTACAATTGCACTAAGCAAAAATAAATTGTGCCGTCTTGTTCACCCAATACCCACCATTTATTTATGGCCACACATGCATCAGTGGGCCAACCTGCCAAACCTTGGCTTGCGTTTGACTAGCTGTCATTCTACATCACCTGCATTGCCATGTGGGCAATGCCATGTGACACACCACCTTGTGTACTGATCATGTCAGTTTTAGAGCCACACCCACCACTACCCCTCCCAAAAGCTTGTTTTCCAAATTTCAACGGACTAGAAAATTGACTTCTGCCTCATTTTATAACCAGAATACCTTCATAATATAAGCGGCAAATTCCCGAGGCCTATTTATGTCAACGACAGCACAATGCACAGTGTGGTGTGCCAAAATGGAATTCTTAGTCATGTTTTGTAAAACAGAATGAACTCCACAAGAAGGATCACATTCAACAAGGAACATATTCATATTAACTGAGCATTATAAAAGGACGTGATGGACTGGATTTATATTCACTGGAATTTAGAAGGATGAGAGGGAATCTTATAGAAACATATACAATTCTTAAGGGACAGGACAGGCTAGATGCAGGAAAAATGTTCCCGATGTTGGGGGAGTCCAGAACCAGGGTTCACAGTTTAAGAATAAGGGGTAGGCCATTTAGGACTGAGATGAGGAAAACCTTTTCACCCAGAGAGTTGTGAATCTGTGGAATTCTCTGCCACAGAAGGCAGTGGAGGCCAATTCACTGAATGTATTCAAGAGAGAGTTAGATATAGCTCTTAGGGCTAACAGAATCAAGGAATATGGGGAAAAAGCAGGAACAAGGTACTGATTCTGGATGATCAGCCATGATCATATTGAATGCTCAAAGGGATGAATGGCCTATTCCTGCACCTACTTTCTATGTTTCTATGTAAAGTTCTATTTTAACATTGTGTCATTTTTTAATGCATCCATTTGAAGTGCAGTTGGCTTAAAATATGGATGATTTTTTTTTTGTGTATCATAATTAAACCATGTTGAATAAACAACATAATAGAAATTGATTAATTGAAGGGGATGTAGAAAAGGTTCAGCAGAATGTTACCTGAAGTTTGACAAACTTGAATTGTTTTCTCTGGAGCATTGGAACCTGAGGGGCCACCTGATAGAAGTATGTAAATATGTTTACATGAGGCACAGACAGGGTAGACAGGCTTTTTCCCAGGGTGGAAATGTCAAAGATTGGCGTGCATAGCTTTAAGAAGAGAAGGGGAATGAATAAGGGGATTTGAGGGGCACGCAGGGGGTGGTGGGTGCCTGGTTCACACTGCCAGGACAGGAGGTGGAAGGAGGTAAATAGTCTATGAGGCATTTAGACAAGTGTGTGAAAGGTAGGGAGTGGAGTTCATAAGTTCATAGGTTATAGGAGCAGAATTACGCCCTTCGGCTCATCAAGTCTACTCCGCCATTCAATCATGGCTGAATCTCTCCCTCTCAACCCTATTCTCCTGCCTTCTACCCATAACCCCTGACACCTTTACTAATCAAGAATCTATCAATCTCCGATAGGTCCAATTTAATTTGGTATAATGGTCAGCACAGATAGTGTGAGTCAAATGCCTTGTTTCCATGCTGTACTGTTGATGTGAATGCTGTGACATTTTATTTCATTTTTTTGTCACTGATTGACTCTTAGAAACACAACCATTTGTAAAGCATTTGTAAATTGAGTGTAAAAGGTTCAAAGTTAAAGACAATTATTTTTTCTTCAATACTTGCCAATCCCTGTTATGGCGGTGAGGTAACAGATACTTAAATTGGTACAAAGAAAAACAACTAGGAACAGATTCTCCATGGATGCAGGCCAAAGAATGAATTCAGACATGCGGAGTTACATCTTTATGTATCTGAAAATATTAGACGACAATAGACAATAGGTGCAGGAGTAGGCCATTCGACCCTGCGAACCAGCACCGCCATTCAATGTGATCATGGCTGATCATCCCCAATCAGTACCCCGTTCCTGCCTTTTCCCCATATCCCCATGACTCCGCTATCTTTAAGAGCCTTATCCAGCTCCCTCTTGAAAGCATCCAGACAATATTGTCTGGAAATGCAGTAGGAGGGAAGTTGCTGGCATTATTTAAGAGTTTAGTGTAGTTTGGAGATACAGTGTGGAAACAGGCCCTTCGGCCCCGTGTCTGAACCGACCAGCGATCACCGCACACTAACACCATCCATCACACACTTGGGACAATTTACACTTGTCAATTAACCTACTAAACTGTGGGTGTGGGAGGAAACTAAAGTTCCCAGAGAAAACCCACACAGTCACAGGGAGAACGTACAAACTCCATACAGACAGCACCCGTAGTCGGGATTGAACATGGGTCTCTGCCGCTGTAATTGCTATAAGGCATCAACTCTACCGCTGCGCCACCGTGCCGCTCAAGAGGTTGTTTTTTGCAATGATTCAACCTCCCATGATCAGCGCTATTCACCGCACCAAATCCGGGTCACAGACTGAGCCCGACTCCTTTCCAACCTGGTGTCTCACTCCATCTGAATCCTCCCAACATTCAAGGGTCCAGGTGTGCTGAAAATCCTCAGTACAACTCGCATTGTTGGAAAAGCCCAGCCACTGATGGAAGGGTCAGGAGGTTTGAGTTGGGCCTCTGTGGCTTAGCAAGAGACAAGCAAGGTTCTCTCATCGCGGGTGAGTAGGTTTTCAAAGGTTTGGCTGTTTGGTGATCACTGATCTCTGAAACTACCACACACTTGGTGAACCACAGCAACTGGAAAAATAAATCAATCAGTAACTAACCTGTTAGGATCTGACTATCCTTTGAAATAGCCGCAATAGAAACTTTTTCATATGATAAATTCAACTTTAGTTACCCACATTTAGCAGGGAGCTAGCTGGAGCACATAGCTCAAAAAACTACTGTATTATCATCAAATCAACATTGTCTGTTGAAGATCTTCATGTTATGCATATCTTCATGTTCCGCATATTTCTATTGTAGCTCTCTGCGAAGATGCTAATACCTTCACAACATGCAAGTGAGACAAGTGCAAACTATATACACATTTGGAGATTCATGGGCAGTTGCAACCCTCAACATTTGTTGCTTATGTGCCCAATATTGTTTAATATTCTTTTGCACGTGACTCAGTGTGACTGTGTTAAGTTTTTTTCCAGATGTTCCACTTTCCTCCCACATTGCAAACTTGTGGGATTAATTTGCCACAGCAAATTGCTCCCAGTGGGCAGGTGAGTGGTAGAACCTTGGGGATCTGATGGAAAGCTGTTATCAGGCAACTGAACCGGCCTCTCACCAACTAGAGAGCAGTCCTAACCTCCCGTCTACCTCATTAGAGACCTTCAAACTATTTTTACTCAGACTTTACGTGACTTTAACTTGCACTAAACGTCATACCCTTTATCATGTATCTATCTGTACACTGTGGACAACTTGGTTGTAATAATTTACAGACTTTTTTCTGAATGGATAGCACGCAACAAAAAGCTTTTCACTGTACCTCAGGACACATGACAATAATAAACTAAACTAACTTGCATGTGGGGAGAATAAAATGGATTTGGGAACAGCTTCTTCTCAACATCCATCAGGCCATTATTGATCACTACAAACGTGTACTAAACTTCGAACTATGAACTCTCTTGGTTGCACTAGGGACTTTTTTTGGTTTTGCACCAATATTTTTTTTTTTATTTACTGAAATTTTGTTTGCTTTATTATGTTATATATTGAGTATTGTGTTTACAGACCAGTTATGCTCTGCTGCAAATAATATTTTTTCGTTCAGTTTTGGTATATCTGACAATCAAACACTCTTGACAATTGTGGGGCTTGTAAATGGTGCTTGTTGTTCAACGTGAATCAGGGGTTGCTGCTGTGAAGTACATGAGGTGACGATGAGTAATATTATGAATGATTTGGAAAAGCGAATTGAATCAATTATTAATCACTTGTTAAATTGTTTGTATTACCTTTTATTCGCATATTAAAAAACTTTTTACAAGTCAGGTAGTAATATTTGCTTCAGCTGTGCAGATTGACTAATACATTACAAAGTGCCTTTAAGTTTTAAAGTGAATTTAAGTAAAATCCATTTAAATGAACGTAGAGCTTTACATTAGACACAAACAGGCTAGTTTTTCTGCAAATGTCAATTTATCAATCACTTTCAAGATGTAAACATTATTGCTGACCTTGCTTTGATGAATTGATATACAGTTAACATAGTTTCAATTATTTACATAATTATATGCAACAAGGTAAACAGAATAGGCATTAATTTTACACAGGAGAGAAGAACAGGAGATTGCACTATTTTTTGTTTTTACACACAATTGAATATAGGATAAAAGTAAAAAGAATAAGCAGTCAATGTGATGCATCCAGTTTTCCACTATCTTTCAAGATTAATTTCTACACTAATTATATTTTACTGTGCAATTGTTCCAGCAAGTATAGAAAAAAAAGACGGAAGCTTTAATCCAGTTGGAATCTCTCCTTCACCTTTCAGGTATGTGGATGCTTTTAGTGGGTAGATTTTCTATCTGACGCACGTCACAGTAACAGCACAAAACAACCCAGCTTCTGTGGACTAGCAGCTACCTGTAAAAGCTCCGGTTACAGTGCATTGACATAGTCAGGTTGTCGTGGAGTCCGAGATTTTTCTGGTTATTTGAAAAATCCTTACTTCTTCACGATAAATGATTTTACATATAATGCATTTCAACCGTACAAGATATTAAGCATCAAATGTCACACTGAGTGTTGTTTTACTATTTACTCGTTAGTCTATTGCTCAGTGAATGGTTCTGTCAAAATACGGTTGCATGACTTAATTTCTTATCAGGCCAAACGTAGACTGTAATCCTCTGTGGGTCAGCAAATGTGTTGAAATCCTTCCATTCCCACAACATTCTTTTGGCCTTGTGGTACCTTTTTGACTGATTATAAAATGCTGAGGTTAACAAGAGTGTAGGTTGGGCTCTGCTCTCGAAGAATCGCAGCGATCCTGAAAAGGAAAAACTCTATTAGCTGATGCAATCTACACCAATAGTAGAGAGAAAAATGCACATAATATTTCCAATTTACAAATTGCATTATTTAATGCCTTCTAATTGTGCTCATTTATTACATGAGGTAATTATCTATAATCCTGATCAATAATACTAAAAACATTACTACAGTTACATTGACATGGTGCACTCAAAAAAATCAGTTTGATCAGTGCGTCCACTTGATGATGTGTTTAATCTCATTCACCAGAGATGAATCTTTAGAGAAATATTTCTTTTGCAGCAAATTATTTTAATCAAAGTAAACTCTCTTGAGTGTTTTCTCTATTCTCTTGTCATGTCAGCTGCATACCAATCATCTGTGAGAAATCTCCCCATCAGCCCATCTGTTTGTAGATCTGGATAATAAGCAATTTATATAATCTTTGGAATTTATGGTTGCAACAATTTTTTTAATGATATTTTGCAGCTTGAATTGACAAGTGTAGGTGTGAAGTGGGAATAGCAGCATCTTAAGTTACTGTAACAGAACACTGAAATATGTTCACTGTATTGAATTGAGGATAGACATAAATGCTGGAGTAACAGTGGGTCAGGCAGCTTAGCTGGAGAAAAGGAATAGGTTCTTCTGAAGAAGGGTCTCAATCTGAAACATCACCTATTGCTTTTCTCCAGAGATGCTGCCTGCCCCGCTGAGTTATTCCAGCATGTTGTGTCAATCTTTGGTGTATGCCAACACCTGCAGTTCCTTCCTACATATTGAATTGTGGAGGTTGCTCTTCATCTACATTCCTCACCCGCTGATCTATTACCAGCTCACCTGTCCTTTGCAAGGACAGAAGATGCGAATGGCCTTTTGAGCCTGTTCAACCATTTACTGAGATCATGGCAATTAAGTGAAGATCTGACTCATGTAATAACAGCAATCATTTTCATTCATGTGATGGCTTTAAATCTAGTGAGAAAAGCATCATAACTTTTCTGATAATTTTTTTTCCAGGCACTCCCTGAGTTAGGTAAGAGTTTCATTCCGTGATTCCTGACCTAGATCAGATTTTATGCAAATCAGAATCACTGCATCCCGCTGTTGGGCCACTTTCTGCACCGCGTGGCCTTCTGGGTAAGCACTGCCGCCATTGCCAGCTTGAGTTCCGTCTCACCATTGGGGCACTTTCTACGGCACGTGGCCTTCTGGGTAAGCGTTACCTCCATTGCTGGCTTGTTAGCGATGCAAACGTGAGTGGTTGTACACTGTTATGGAAATTATAAACTGCCTAGATTGACCTAGGGACCGAGTACAGAGTTGTTTACATAAGCGCGAGTTTATGTAAGTCGCCTAAAGCAAAGGTTGGGGAGTGTATGAATATAATAGTTGATGATTTCTCCCAAGATGTAATAGGGGATGACCAAATGCTCAGCTACATTGCTAAGTTTTAAGGCAAAATGTACAGAAAGCTTGAGGGTGATTTGTCCATCATATTCACTTCAATATAAACAAAGAGAAAATATATTTCTAGTGGTTTTCTGATCCCATTTGGGGAGAGTAAGCTGAAAAGAGAAATAAAATACATCACCTTTACACTTCCTGGAGCAAATTTAGAACCGCATCGTGCATTGCTGCCCAACAAACACAAAGGTGTCCCAGGGATTGATTCCCAAATTTCCGGACAGTAAAGGTTTGGTTTTCTGTATATTGTGATCTAAGTTGTTATACTCTGTGCAACAAATCAATTTCTGACACACCTCTCCATGTGTTTTAATGGAATCTATATCGTTGTTCTGTGTATTGTGAGCCAAATTAATATATTCATTTCTGTGCGTTGTGAGTCAGTTGGTTGACAATAGACAGAAGGGATGTCATACATTGACAAGCAATGCACAGAAAGAAATATCATAAATTGGTTCACAATACAGAGAGGTGTGAGGGATTCAATCATAACACGCATAGAGGGGTGTGTCAGGAATTGATTTATTGCAGAGAGGAAAGCGCAATGGCTTAGTTCATAACACACAGGAAAGAGAGGAAGGCTTGGTTCACAATACAGGGAGAGGTGGGTTAGGAATTAATTCACTAAGGGAGGAGTATAACAGCTTGGGTCACTGTGTATATATTGGCCTGAGAAAAAGTGATTTACGATGCATAAAAAAGAGGGAAGGAACACAAGAGACTGCAGATGCTGGAACCATGAAAAACACAAAGTGCTGGAGGAACTAAGCTAGTCAGGCAGCATCTGTGGAGAGGATGGCCAGATGATGTTTTGGGATATATATATATATATATATATATATATATATATATATATATATATATATATATATATATATATATATGTATATATATATATATAGGCAAGGGATTGCTTCACGATGCACAAAGAGTGTCAGGGATTGCTTCCCACTCAAATCATTTCATTGTTACGGTCCCAGTGCACAGGACAACTAAACACGCTCGAGCCGTGACAATCTACATGGAGGAGTGTAAGGATATAGTTCACAATATACAGAAACGAGTCGATGGGATTGTTTCACAATGCATAAACAAGAGTGTCTGGGAATTGTTTACATGTTTCAGAAAAAGTTGTAAGAGAAGTTTTAAAATACACAGATAGAACTGTAGGGGATTGGTTCACAAGCCACAAAGAGAAAAAAAGGCAAACAAAAGAGGAGGATTGAGATTTGAGAGAGAGAGAGAGATACAGTATGAAAACAGGCCCTTCGGGCCACCAAGTCCACTATCGACCACCCATTCACACTAGTTCTACATTATCCCACTTTCCCATGGGCGGAAATTCTGGGGGTGGGGACATGTCCCCTTCATGTTTTGAGAGGTGAGGGACAATCCCCCCCCCCCATGTTTTGTAATCCGGATTTCGAAACTTGGTGAAAAAAAGCTGTTAAAATATCCGCTTTCCACAAGACAGTGGGGGTGTCACTGTTAAGCGCTTGTAAAATGTCTCCATTAACATCGTATTAACACGATGTGTCACCAATTGTGTTTTGACCTTCAAGTATTACTGAAGGTATTCATGGAGAATTTCTTAAAGCTCTGATGCGGTACAATTACCATTTGAACAAATTGGATGCATTGGTGGATAGGAAAGATTTAAACGAGTATCGGATTTAAACAGGTCAGGTCATTAGGTTCCGGTCGAACGGGTTTCCTGGCTGGCTTACAGGTAAGTCCCTCATTCAGGTCACTAATGTTATTTAGTATCTTTTTCTCTCTCTCTCTCTCTCTCTCTCTCTCTCTCTCTCTCTCTCTCTCTCTCCCCTCCAAGGTTGGTTCTTCTGTTTGCCTTTATTTCAGTTTTATTTGTTTAAGCGTTACTTATCACATTGTAGGTTTTGAAAGATTCAAGCGGGTATCAGACGCTTTCTAAGGGCTGAATCGGACCGTTCACGGGGCCTTTCATCGCCCGGCGTGGCTTAAAATCAATCTACTGCATGGAGGCTCCCAATGTTGAAGCCCCCGACGGCCGATTTTAAGCCGTGCCGTGTGATGAAAGGCCCCGCACACGGGCCGATTCAAGCCCCACGATTCGGGGTGGACGAAGCAGCTGTTGCTGGATTTCAGAGTCGGTCACCAACCAGGTCAGCTCCCGAAGGTAGACAAAAATGCTGGAGAAACTCAGCGGGTGAGGCAGCATCTATGGAGCGGAGGAATAGGTGATGTTTCAGGTCGAGACCCTTCTTCAGATCTGGTCTGAGGAAGGGTCTCGACCCAAAACGTCACCTATTCCTTTGCTCCATAGATGCTGCCTCACCCGCTGAGTTTCTCCAGAATTTTTGTCTACCTTTGATTTTTCCAACATCTGCAGTTTTTTTCTTAAACAGGTCAGCTCTCGGTGTTACCGTCCACAGGGCCCACGGCTGAAGCCTCCAAAGCCTCGCGTGCGTGTGTGTGTGTGTGTGTGTGTGTGTGTGTGTGTGTGTGTGTGTGTGTGTGTGTGTGTGTGTGTGTGTGTGTGGGGCCACCAAGGAATTGTGTCCCCCCATATATTGAATATTTACAGGGTCATAATAGTTCGGCGCGGGGACCTGACTGAAACCTGGATTTGGATGAAGAAACATAGTATATCTATAAACACGGATCATTCGAATACTTTATTCTCGTAGAAACACATTACTTTAACTTTTTGCACCCTTTAATTATATAAAATTACGTATTCTTTATTACGTATAATTATCCTTAATATTAGGAAGGAAAAAAAAATGGAAATTTTATAAGTTTTATTAACTTTGTATCAATACTAAATTTGGCCTCATACCTAAAAAATTAGAGATAAAATGAAACACTAATAGTATAATGCTACAGGATATTATTATTAAGACTATGTACTACTACTGTAGAAATGTAATATGTTATTTTGTTTCATAATTAAAAAAATTTTAAAAAAAAAAAAAAAAAAAAAAAAGGAATTGTGTCCCCCCATGTTTTGATAGTGATTTCCGCCCCTGCACTTTCTTATCTACCTCCTACACATTAGGAGCAAGTTTACAGAAGCCAATTAAATTACAAACCCGCACATCTTTGAGGTGTGGGAGGACACCAGAGGAAACTCACACAGTCACAGGGAGAATGTGCAAAGTAATGTCAGACAGCAACCAAGGTCGGGATCGAACCCCGGTCTCTGATGCTGTGAGGCAGCAGCTCTACCAGCTGCACCACTGTGCCACCCATGCCCATGTCCATTGAATTGAAAACAATAGTGAACGTACGGTTAACGGTTGTGGAAGGCCACGGGGATCTTGCGGTTTGGCACCATTATCCCAGAGTTCAGTGCTTCTACAGGGTCTTCATCGGTTGCCACTATTTTGTACTTTCGTACCAACTGCAGTGAAAAGCATTACAAATTAGAAAAGTCCAGGGCCATGGCGCATTGTTGCATTGAAGCGAAGGTTTGGGAAAATGTCGAGGTTCAGCACAGACAACTTACCCAGCAGAGGGCCAGCTGCAGCTGTAACTCAGCCAGTCGCCGGCCAATACACATCCTTTTCCCAACACCAAACGGCATGTGAGCAAAGGGATTGATCTTATCCTTATCCCGCAGCCAGCGCTCTGGTTTAAACTGCATTCCGTCATCAAAATGCTCTTCATTCCACCCTAATGCGTGATAGCTTATCATTAAAGTAGTCTGTAAGAAAAAGAATGGGCACTTTTCTCTTATATTTGACATAAAATTGTTCCATGACATAAACAGAACTCTGCCTGGAAGCTCATCCATCACCCACCCACCATCAGCCGTACTAAAACATTATTATAATGGCAGTTATACTTTCCCTCCTCTGGCATGTGGGTAGATTGATTCAGAAAGGGTGCACACAATGGACAATGTGCTGTCCATATGTCTAACTGGGCCCCACAGTGTTTCCTTATGGGGTGGGGAAGGTCAGGAACAGGTTAGGGGAGTGTACAGTGGCACACTGACACGGCTCGTAGAGCTGTGGCCTCATGGCGCCAAAGACCTGGCTTCAATCCTGACCTTGGCTGCTGTCTGTGTGGAGTTTGCGCATTCTTCCTGTGACCGGGTAGGTTTCCTCCGGGTGCTTTGGTTTCCTCCCACTTTCCAAAGACAAGCAGTTTGTAGGTTAATTGGCCTCAGTAAAATTTCCCCTAATATGTCAGGCGTGGATAAGAAACTGACATTACATAGATCTAGTGTGAATGGGTGACCGATGGTCAGCATGGAATCGGTGAGCCAAAGGGCCTGTTTCCATGGTGTATTTCTAGAACTAGAACTAAAACAGCGAAACAGAGAAAGCTGGAGCACAGGTAGGCTCATTGGACGTTTTAGCCTATACCATTCAATATGATCATGACTGGTCATCTGTCTCAATACCATACTGCTGCTCTCTCCACATACATTTTGTGACAAAATATTTAAATATCTCCTTTTTAAATCTATTTGTTCACTTGGCCTCCATAGCCCTCTGTGGTATCAAATTCCCAAGGCCCACCGCGTTCTGTTGAAGACATTTCTCTCCCATTTCTGTCCCACGTCTCTTGCCCTGCAATGTAAAGCTGTGACACAGAGTGCTGGAGTCCTTGTAAGATGTGTAAACCACCCTCTGCAGTTCCTTATAAAATGTATAAATCAGCATCTGCAGTTCCTTGTAGCCTCAAGTAAGACTGTAACCCCCTGATTAAGAATACCCCAGCCAGAGGATATTTGCAGTCTCTCAAGTTTTGTCAGAATCAATTAGATTCTCCTCAACCACCTTATTTTTCTATGGTCCAGGAAATACAAACCTAGTCACTTTACCTCTCCTCATATGGCAGACTGATCCCCAAGAATCAGAATGTTAAAGAAGGAACTGCAGATGCTGGAGAATCGAGGGTTACACAAAAAGCTGGAGAAACTCAGCGGGTGCAGCAGCATCGAAGGAGCGAAGGAGATAGACAAGAAATGCAACACTTGTCCCTTCACCTCCCCCCTCCACTCCTTTCAGGGACCCAAGCAGTCCTTCCAGGTCTGACAGAGGTTCACTTGCACCTCCTCCAACCTCATCTACTGCATCCGCTGCTCCAGATGCCAGATGATGTATATCGGTGAGACCAAGCGGAGGCTTGGCGATCGTTTCGCCGAACACTTCCGCTCGGTCCGCAAAAACCAAGCCGACCTCCCGGTGGCTCAGCACTTCAACTCCCCCTCCCATTCCGTATCCGACCTCTCGGTCCTGGGCCTCCTCCACGGCCAGAGTGAGCAACACCGCAAGTTGGAGGAACAGCACCTCATATTCCGCTTGGGGAGTCTGCATCCTTTGGGCTTGAACATTGAATTTTCTCAATTCTGTTAACCCTTGCTGTCTCCTCCCCTTCCCACCTCTCCCTCAGCCCTCGGGCCTTGGCATTCCCTCTATCTCTATCTCCCTCCCCCACCCTAGTCGCACCAGCTTCTCATTTTCACACCACAAACAGCTTACAATGGCTTGTTCCCTTTATCATCGATACTTTTTTGCATACCTTTCATTCATTGTTCTTTATCTCTCTACATCATCGTCTATATCTCTCGTTTCCCTGATCCCTGACCAGTCTGAAGAAGGGTCTCGACCTGAAACGTCGTCTATCTCCTTCGATGCTGCTGCACCCGCTGAGTTTCTCCAGCTTTTTACGTAACCCAAGAATCAGAACCTTAGCTGCATTTCTTTGATGGTAAATATATTTTTTGAAACGGAGACCAAAACTGAACACGATACTCCAAGCATGGTTTCAACAAGACCCTGTTTAACCATGGTAAGTCATCCCTACCCATCTGTCACCTGTGTTGAAAGGAACATGCAAGCCTACTTTGGTCCAATCTGCCATCTTCATACACACTGCAACACTATAAACTAGACGTCATGGTCTTACTTAAGAATGAGTGGCAAATGACAAGGCCAATGGAAGCTATAATAACTTGATGCATAACTACAATTTTGCTGAATACTTACTCCCTTAGGCAGTAGATAATCACCAAGGAGAGTTTCTTCATCCAAGGTCCGACTTGTAAAGGGAACCGAAGGAGTAATTCTAAACAAATATTTGCTGTGAGTAAGTCTCTTATTACGGTGCTTAGTTATATCAGAATATGTACTAAGTATGTTACATTTTCAAAGCTTAAAAACTATTATTACATTTTAATCTAAGTAATAAAATAATGGAGTACAGATTAAAGTGTCATCTTCAAAAATGCCCTGTGTCATGGCTACCGGTGATGAAAATATTTAATTTCAATTAGTAGTTTGATTATAAATTGAAAGCAAATAATTATAACTGTATATACAATATACGCCAAATCATTTCCTTTTTCTACTTGGCTAAATCTGATTTTCAATTCAAATATACTTCCAAAAATGTTGCATATATTATAACCTGATTGTCTACCAATTCTTTCTTAATTGTCTAAACTCTAATTTATTGTGGAAGCTCTAGAATGGTAAACTATCCTATAAAATTACATCCATTCATAATAAAGTTCTCAGTCTTAAACTAGATTAATAAAGGGGTTTATCGAATGTTAACGATTTAGGAAAGAGGTGTGATTTCTCTTGCAGTTGCTAACAGTATTAAGGAGATTTTTGACTGGGAATTAATATTGACAAATAAAATCGAAGTGATTTGACTTTGAAAATGTCAATAGAAAGCTCAAAATTATTAAGTCAAACTAACCTCATAGACTCCTTCAGACAAGCCTTTAGGTAGGGCATGTTCTTAATATCTTCTGCAGATGGGGCATGATCTTCAGGTAGCACATGCAGCAGTTCCTCATAAAGTTTTTCTTGTGCTTTAGTATTGCGAGAGAGATTGAAGATAGCCCAGAGCAAACTGTTGGCCGTCTGTTATAACAGAAACTAGAGAGTGTTAATTTTCTTTTGCAGACTTCTCATTCATCTAATTAATTGTTGCCTTTTGCAAATATTTTAAGGGGAGATCTTCTAGTTTAAATATGACCCATTTTATCTAGAGGCATTAAGTATGTGAAAGCCACCTTCTAACTTCCTCCTAAAATGTAATACTGGTTAGATGAATTGATAGAAAATCTTGGATATGCTGCATATTTTTGAAATCTATAACTGTCTTTCAAATTAAACATCACAAAATCATTAATAATTTTATTGTGTTTAATATCTGTGAACTCTTTTGTGTTGATGCTTGCATAACCAAATTACAGAGGTAGTTATCCTTTATGGAAGGCAGTAACACTTGATTAAGTCCAGTATCTAGTCCAACAATGTATCAAAAGTCACATCATGTAATGCATTCGGTTCTCACATTTTCCACCTATGGTATAGTCAGATCCTATTTAAATTCATTTGATAAATTTACTTTCCCGATATTACTGTAGGATTTATTATATTGATCCTTTACGGTCCAACACTGTCTAGATCAGATAGCTTCAGTTGGTTCACTTTCAATTCATAATTTGACCTTGTGGGAATGGAATGATCGCTGGAACAAAGCAGAGTGGCTCTAAAAACGGAAGCAAATTGCAGTTGACCTCAATTTAATTTCAAGATACAAGATGATGGATGGTGAACAAACTCAGAATGTTGTTTAACATTTCAGATGTAACAAACAAATTACTGATGCAAGGGATTGATTTGTAACATAAACTCTCCGCACTGTTGTTCATGCTGAGACGAAAAGTACCAATGCCATTTTGAGTGCCCGCACAAAAATATATGTAACAACCCAATAAAGGTTTCATCTGTAAGAAATATAATTTTCCTACATACTCACACATATTTTAACAATAGATGTCAGGTAGAGGCATATGTTGAAAGTTCAATCAATTAAGTCATAGTATACCATGAAATATCCTGATTAGGCGTCATTGGTTAGATACATTATATCAGGATGCCTGATCTAAGGACATAAGGTCATAAGTGATTGGAGTAGAATTAGGCCATTCAGCCCATCAGGTCTACTCTGCCAATCAATCATGGCTGATCTATCTCTCCTTCCTAACCCTATTCTCCTGCCTTCTCCCCACAACCTCTGACACCTGTATTGATCAAAAATCTATCTCTGCCTCAAAAATATCCACTGACTTGGCCTCCACAGCCTTCAGTGGCAAAGAATTCCACCGATTCACCACCCTATGGCAAAATATTTTTTTCCTCATCTCCTTCCTAAAAGAACATTCTTTAATTCTGAGTACTAGACTCTCCCACTAGTGGAAACATCCTCTCCAGATTCACTCTATCCAAGCCTTTCACTATTCTGTATGTTTTTTATTGAAAACCAGCATTTGCAGTTCATTGTTTCTCCCGGATACTTGCTTAGGTGACATTGGCAGTTCATTTACTTTATTTGACTAAGGTATTTTGCACGGAATGAGATGGATGCCCAGTCAATGTGATTGATGTCCAATGAAGACGACTTTCAACTATATGGTTTGTGCCGCATTTTAAATGGTCATGTTTATGTTTTGTGTTCAAGGCTTGGGAAAGGACAAGATCATTGTTCTACCTCCAAAGTGTGAGAGCTACCAGTGGACCAAGATAATAATTATCAACTGTAATTAAAAGCTTTCTCCCATTTTAGCTCTGGGCTGAATCTTTCAGAATCAGCTATGGATTTTGGTCAGCATCTCACCGTCTCCACTCCTCCAATCTGGAGCTCAGTGATGGTAGCATACAGCTCTTTTCTCGATAGTTCACTGCCGTTGTAAATATCTGAGAGAAAATCATTGGCAGGGCAAGACGACTCTCTGTTCAGTCTTCCATCAATGTGGGATTTTGCTGTAATGTTATTCACAGAGAAAGCATAAATTATAAATTTACCTTGTAGGAAACAATGTTAAAATTATTCCTTGCATAGTAATCTCTCGGCAGTCTCTCTTTTCAGTTAATTTATTCTGCTTGCGGAAGAAATGGTCTTTTGCAAGCGCATTTATCAATCTGTGATTATTACCCATTGAGGTAAAATAAATTAGACAGACTACCTTCTCAAGTAATGTCATTATTTTCATGTGATGCAGAAATTCAAAGATAGATCAGCCATGATTGAATGGTGGAGTAGACTTGATGGGCAGAATTACCTAATTCTGCTCCTCAAACTTATGAACTGATTGCATAAATGAATAGCACAATGCTACTGATTATTGGGCAACAATTAATTCCAAGTTTTCTCTATCCATTTGGATTCATGCAAATCTGTTAACATCTGTATAAATTATATTGATTTTTTGCCTTCCTGATCATGGCAACTGTTTACATCTCCCAGATCTAAAAAGAAAAATTACTTGATTTTGAACTGTTTCATGGAATCAACCATTTTGATTCAATTTAATAAAGTTATCTGAATGAATAATAAATTCCTTGTAAAATATTATGCAACACAGCTGCAGAGGAAGTCCAACCCCAAGAGTCATCAATAAATGTTTGTCAGCAACACATCCATGAATGAATTTAGGGAAAACATCTCAGATGATATAACCTGTCATCATGTCATTAATTGAATCAACTAATGTAGTTGCATTTAAGGACAAGTTAATGAGGAACAATCAAGTGAAATTTATTTTGTGAGGTTTCTTCTGCAGTTCTAAAGGGCTCTGGTAAGACCACATTCTTCTGCAGTTGTATAGGGCTCTGGTAAGACCACATCTGGAGTATTGTGTACAGTTTTGGTCTCCTCATTTGAGGAAGGACATCCTTGTGATTGAGGCAGTGCAGCGCAAGTTCACGAGATTGATCCCTGGGACGGCGGGACTATCATATGAGGAAAGATTGAAAAGACTAGGCTTGTATTCACTGGAGTTTAGAAGGATGAGGGGGGATCATATAGAAACATAAAATTATAAAAGGACTGAACAAGCTAGATGCAGGAAAAATGTTCCCAATGTTGGGCGAGTCCAGAACCAGGGGCCACAGTCTTAGAATAAAGGGGAGGCCATTTAAGACTGAGGTGAGAAAAAACTATTTCACCCAGAGAGTTGTGAATTTGTGGAATTACCTGCCACAGAGGGCAGTGGAGGCCAAATCACTGGATGGAGTTAAGAGAGAGTTAGATAGAGCTCTAGGGGCTAGTGGAGTCAAGGGATATGGGGAGAAGGCAGACACGAGTTATTGATTGGGGACAATCAGCCATGATAACAATGAATGGCGGTGCTGGCTCAAAGGGCCGAATGGCCTCCTCCTGCATCTATGTTTTCTATGTTTCTAATGAAGTAAAATGGGAGGGTTGCTTTTATGGAATATACACCCAGTCATGCAACTGCTCAACTAAATAGCCTTCGTTCACTTCTACAGTGTAATTTTGATTGCACAGAACTTTTTTTGTTCATTAATGTGCAACTGAAAATCAATTCAATGAGGTGTGAATCGCTTTTGCCATTACTTTTGAGCCAAATTGAGGTGATCATGAAATTCACCGGGACCCTTCCTGTCATCAGTCAACCTTGCAAACTAACGTCATTTCCACATTAAGCTCACAAATGTAGGTGGGGGACATCCCCCCCCCAAGCTTTTGTGATCCGGATTTTAAAATCTCTGCTTTCCGCGAGACAGTGGAGGTGGGACTGCTGATCGAGGGTGCCGATTGGACGAGAGAGACGTCGGCCAGCAGGCAATGGGGGCGGGACATGATGTGGGTGAGTGTGCGCATGCGCATGCGTGGGTGAGTGCGCGCATGCGCACGCAGCCGCCAAAAATTTGTGTTCCCCCGTCCCCTCCATGTTTTTATAGCGAGTTCCGCTCTTGCACACATGATAACCTCATTCAACATTGATGGAAAATTGCACATCTGTGGGGAATTCCTAGGACAATGCTTGTGAGACCAGTAGTGAAGAGCGAAACCTATCCAGGAACTCCGGCCAATCTTCCCACTATCCCACAGTGAACCACTTGCAAACATCTCTAAACTCTTGGCCTTCCCTGATCTACGATCCCTGTTTTCTTTACTGCTGAGCATCCCCACCCCAAACATCTTCATGCCGGCCTCCTTGAGCCTACCCCATCTCCATATCTTCATGTCTGCCTGTTTGACCTATCCCCAATCTCAACATCTTCATCCCAGCCTCTGCCATCCAAAGAGAGAAAATTTTAAAAGTGCAGATTCTGAAAATCTGAAATAAAAACAGAAATTGCTAGAAACACTCAGCAGTCAAGCAGCAACCATGAGTTGACACTTCTGATCAAAGATCCATTCCAAGTTCTAGCAAACGGCCTTCAACCTGAAGAAATATTGATGAAGCTTTATTTTAAGACAAACCCCGTAAAAATATATATCACTGGGGTCAGATCCCTGGATGTTCTCACCATGGCCATCATAATTTTGGGATTTTATGCTTCCTTCCATTAACAGAGTGAAGAAAGGCTGCATATTTAAAGTACCAAGGGGAAAATTTAAAGGAGATGTGTAGGACAAGTTATTTTACACGGTGGTTGGTGGGTGCCTGGAGCATGCTGCCAGGGGTGGTGGTTTAGGCAGATGGGACAGTGGCATTTAAGAGACTTTTGGATAGACAAAAATCATGGATATGCAGGGAATGGAGGGATATGGATGATGTTCAGGCAGATAAGAGTTGGTCTTGGCATAATGTTCGGCAGAGATATTATGGGCTGAAGGGCCTGTTCTTGTTCTGTACTGTCCTATGATCTATATGAAACATGGCTGCTATTAATATCTATCCCTATGTCATAGGCTTACAAACTGAGATAATCTTGAATAGGAAGCTTTTTTTAATATTTTGGTCATTTTGTACAGTCAGGTACGTTTTTAGGTGTTGTTAGTCTTGTTATATCATTGCTGTACGACTTATATAAAAGCAAACAAGGGTTGAGACGGCAATCTGTTGTTTACTTTGGAAGCAAAACAGATGGACTTTGGAGGGTTAATATCTACAGCTCGTCATGTTGAAAATGTTTTATCCTCACTAATCTGCCTCAGCTGTTTTCACTATTGAAACAGGAAAGTAGGTGCGTCAGTCAATAGTACCTCGAATGAATAAGCTATGTGCGTAACAAGAGCTGCATATCCCTGTCAGTTCAGTGACCCCAGCCAATACCTCCTGTTAACCTCAGACTATTATAAACACTTGGCTCCAGTGCCCTGTTCCAGTTCATGCAGTTTATGAGTGCAAATCTAGACTGACCCCATGTGTGCCATTCCTGTAAAGTGACACAAGATCCAGTAGTCTACCACATGACCCAGGTGACTCTAAATTTCTCTTTTGGAACTAAATAAAAGGCATGATATCCTAAAAAATACAGTTCTTAAATTCAATACCAACTAAAACCTTTCATAGAACATAGTAGAGCATTAGAACAGGCCTTTCTGTGTCAAACATTATGCTAAGACCTACTCTTACCTGCCTGCATATAATCCAGATCCCTCCATTCCCTGCATATCCTTTGCCTATTCCAAGGCCTCCTAAACACCACTATCGTATCTGCCTCCACCACCATCCCCGGTAGTATGTTCCAGTAACTCTCCAATCTCTGCGTAAAAAACGCCTGTCCCGCGCATCACCTTTACATTTCTCTCACCTTTCACATTAAAGCTACGCCCTCTAACATTTGTAATTTTCATTCTGGGAAAAAGGTTCTGACTGTCTACCATATCTATGCCTCTCATTGGAGATCCTCGGAGTATCTTTAATCGGACTTTACCTTGCTCTAAACATTATTCCTTTTATCCTGTATCTGTACACTGTGGGCGGTTGATGGTAATCATGTATAGTCTTCCTGCTGACTGGATAACATGCAACAAAAAGCTTTTCACTGTAGCTCGGTATATGTAACAATAAACTAAACCAACTAACTTACTGGAAGAAATATAGTTTTCCTACGTACTCACATATACTTATAATGATAGATGTCAGGTAGAGGCATATATTGATAGTTCAATACATTACGTTATGGTATGTCATGAAATATCTGGATCAAGTGTAAATGGTTCGATACATTATATCTGGACGCCTGACCTACTGCGTGTTCCGAACATTTTCTGCTTTTATTTCATATTTCCGTTGACTGGAAAGCACGCAACTAACAAACTTTTCACTGTACCTTGGTACATGTGACACTAAACACTAAATTAACTATTACATCCAGAGCAGGCAATGCTGCTTACTGCACACCACCTTGCTCATGGCATTCAGGCCAAACTGATTTGGTGTCTAATTAAGGTGGAATTTCAATGAGCTTCATGAAAATAACAGGGTATGTAATTCACATACCGCCTAAGGGCATTACATGTAATAAGAAAAACATTGCAATATGCAGCAATTGCTGTCAGGTAACAGTTTGAGAAGGAAGTTTAGTTCTAACAAAAAAATTAAGCTACCACATCATTAATGAAAAAAAAAATCATAGGTAACAGGTTTGCTAAATGAGAAACAGTAAGGAATTCAAGTCATAATTGCTGTTAGAAATGATTCCTGACAGCTTATGAAAATTGTACTCCCATCCTTGATCAAGTTGCCAACAACACATTAATTTGCCTCAAACCTTCTAATTTTCTCCACAGGATAAACGTATGGGAGAGCAGAGTAAGCGATATTAAGCCAATCTACAATAAGATTTGAACTAAAATTCCAGATTTACCCAGGACATTACCTACTGTAATTCCTTCTCATTTCAAATTCACTGACAGTTGAGAGACAAAACCTCCAGAACAATGCTTTGAATTGTGACTTTTTTTGTAGCTGCATAAACATTTTTTAATTGAAATATAGACAATGGACAATAGGTGCAGGAGTAGGTCATTCGGCCCTTCGAGCCAGCACCGCCATTCATTGTGATTATGGCTGATCTGTTCCAGAAATATGTTCCAGTTTATGGGCTTTAGAGCATTAATTTTTTGGAACATTTATGTTTGCATTTATGTATGGCCAGCATAGTGGCAAAGCTGTTAGAGCTGCTACCGTACAGCCCAGATACCCAGGTATGATCCTGACCTCAGCTGCCCTCTGAGCAGAGTTTGCTCATTCTCCCAGTGAGCACGTGGATTTCCTGAGGGCGTTCCTCCCACACTCCAAGGATATGCTAGTTTACAGGTTAATTGCCCTCTATCAATTAACCGTAGTGTATAGGAGCTAATGCAAAAGTGGGATAACACAGATAGTGTGAAAGGGTGAGCAAGGGTTGGTGTGGACTCAGTGGGCTAAAGGGCCTGTTTCCATGCTGTATCTTTTAGTCAACCAGTCAACATTGCTTCTGCAAAAAAAAACGTATTCATACGTATGATTAATTCGGTATATACCTGTTTTGAATATGTTATCCCAAGCTTCTGTATGGTCCTTCCAAATCTTCGTATTAAATCTTTTATGAATTTCTACTGGAGTCACCATCATTTTACCAAATGTATTCATCATCTAAAATATGTAGAGATTTAAAGAAAAGTCAAATTATATACAATGATTAAATTGCCTTATTTTTCTTGAATGTTCTTTTACTCATCTCTTCAGGATGTGAGTGTCAGTGGTAATGCTAGCATTTCTTGTCCATTCCCTAATGCCCTTACAAACTTAATGGTCAACTACCAACTTGAATCCCTGTAGTTCCTTTGCAAATATAATACGGTTGAGTAAGAAGTTCCAGGATTTAGACTCAATATATTTTGAGGTTGGAATGGCCTGCAACTTGGAAGGAGTATGCAAGTAATTAAAGAGTCATAGAGTGAGACAGTGTGGATCACTCTGTATCCACACTGTGGCCCTTCACAGGGCCTTCACCCAACTTGCTGTCACCGTCCATATCGCTCCAAACTTGTCCTATCCATGTAGCTGTCTAACTGTGTCTTAAATGTTGGGATAGTCCCAGCCTCAACCACCTCCTCTGGCAGTTTGTACCATACACCCACCACCCTTTGTGTGAAAACGTTACCCCTCAGATTCCTATTAAATCTTTTCCCCTTCACCTTGAACCTATGTCTTCTGGTCCTCGATTCCCCTACTCTGGGCAAGAGATTCCGTGCATCTACCTGATCTATTCTTCTCATGATTTTATACACCTCTATATGTTATCATACAGAGCACCAAGCAAGTAATGATATTGTTAGCTTCTAAAGTTTCTAAAGCCCTAGACCTCTTGGATTTGGTAGATGGTGTCAGAAAATAAGTGGTGTATTTTGTGGATTATATACACTGCATCTCGATGTATTAGATGATATTGTTCCTTGAATATTGGTAGAGCTTTGTTTCATATTTGGCCAAATGCTGTAATGTAGTCCAGAGACAGTCATCCTGGCAAAACCTAAATTCAACTAGATTGGATTTGTCCTGCATTTTGTGGACAAACCCAGGAACTTCCTACCCAAGAGTATTATGAGTGGTACCTTTACCAGAAGTGCTACAGCACAGTGGCAATTAGGAAAGTTGTGTTTTATTCTCTGCTTTCATTTGATTATATGTACCTCTAAAATACATTATTCATCTTGAAATATGTGCATCTGATTACATATGTTCTTTTTGTGTCAATGTGTTCATGTTAACAAAGATTTGGCCGATCAATATACAATCATTTTAGAAACATAGAAAATAGGTGCAGCAGTTGGCCATTCAGCGCTTTGAGCCAGCACCGCCATCCAATAAGATCATGGCAGATCATCCAAAATCAGTACCCCATTCCTGCTTTCTCCCCATATCCCTTGATTCCGTTAGCCCTAAGAGCTATATCTTGAATACATCAGTCAATAATTTTAGAACTATTATGAATATCAAATGGATTGTTATATTTAATGAATCTGATGCTTCACTTGTGAAACTGATTGTTTTACAGAAATTGTATTTTTGTTACTACAGGTTGTCAAGCTAAGTTAAAATTATTTCCTGCGATGCACTTACAATTTTAATTGCCTGAATGAAGTTCAAAGCTTCTTCACCCACGCTTTGTTCCAGAAGTCCAAATCGTTTATCATACAACACCAAGCAAATAGCTATAATTAGAAAGTTGTTGATAAGTGCATAATGCAATTCTCAGGTGCATCACTAAATACACAATCTATTATATTGCACTGTGTCTTTTACGATTTTAGTATCCCAGTGATTCAGCAAAGGCTAAAAATATTCACTTGCAGAGGATTACTAATATCGCTATATATAGTTTCCAACCTATGCAAAACAAAACAAGATATGAAAAATATTTAATAGTACATAGTTACTTATTTGGAGCAATAAGCTCTTTGTTCAGATGCTGTGGGTGGAGTACTGAACAGAGGTCAACTGCTTTCCCAGAACACTTGGCAACGGCAGGTATAAGTTGGAAGGATAGTAAGAAATAATCGTGCTCATGCCCATCACACAATTTTCATTAGTTGATCACTGACTAATAAAATGAGTTTGAGAGACCGTCATTTCCGGGGAATAGAGAATGTCCTGGGTAATCTTGAGTTTGTAGAGAAGGGACAAGGTTAACGCTAAACACTTTTGTGCCGTTTATGGCAGATTCAGTCAAAGCTTCATCAGAAACAAATGAATTTAACTTGCTCTCGCAGCACAGGTGCCATAGATACCTGAATATAAACCAGTAACCTCAGTGTAAAACCCCTGTCCCACTGTACGAGTTCATTCCAAGAGTTCTCCCGAGTTTGCCCTGATTCAAACTCGGAGATTTACGTTAATGGCCACTCGTCGGTACTCGGGGCTCTCGTGGACATTTTTCATCATGTTGAAAAATCTTCACGAGTCTTCCTTCCCGTGCGTTACCTGCCGTTAGCGAGTCTTCCCGAGTACCTGCCGTTAGCGCTAAGAGACGTCCCCGAGCTCCGACGTACGTTCATTCTCCGTGCTTCCACGAGTTTGATTATTTTTAAAACTCGGGAGAACTCTTGGAATGAACTCGAACCGTAAATCACAAACTCTTCCCAACAGCCGGGAATAAAGGCTCGGATAAAGCATTTGCAACATAGTTTGTTGGACATACCCAGGCAGCATCTGTGGGAGAGAGATACAGAATTCAGGTTGATTTTTTTTTTTTGCACTGAAAAACATCTGTCTGACTAGCTGAATATTTACAGCGGGTTCTTTTTTAGTTTGAGATGTCCAGAAACGTGGTATTCTGCTCGTGAATTAAGCAAACCTTTTCACATTCTGCATCTGCGCCTTAAAAAAAACCTTGCGTGTCAACAGTGGTCAGATCAATAGTAATGATTAAATGGCGTGACTGAGCTCTTCACTCGAATCATTAACTCTTTCATTTGCGAACGTTTCCCTCCAGAGATGCTGCCTGACCCGCTGAGTTATTCCAGCTTAATCAGAATACTTCACCATAAAATATGCTACAAGTTGTTAAATAATCTTAACCAACATCGTATACTCTAATATTATCGAGATTAATTTCTAAATAATATTATCTAAACAACTATTCCGTGAATAAAACGAGTAATAACAATAATAATTAAGTTGTTGCCAAAAATCAAAGACAATTGCGATGTAGCACTTTCTAAAGAACTTACTTTCAAAGGACCATTTGTTCAGCTCCTGATATAAATCGTCAACTTTGCCCGTCTCGTCGCGAAACCGCTCTAATCTTCGGATAAAATCTTTCAGAACCTGACAATTATACAGCAAAGTTAAAAAGAACAAATTAAAGCACATATCCCACCTGCCAGTTCCGGGATTATAGATCCCAGGGGGGACGATTCGAGTTTCTCCGGCATTCTGTGCCTATGTTTAGGATTCCTGGACCTTGCTGGGTCTCTGGCAGTCTGATATCTAAACTGATTTAGGTCGCCGATTGATTTCGAGCGCAGAGTGTGTTTCTCCGAGCACGAACGCGACTCCGCCGCGTCGCAGTCAAAGGGGGTTTGGAGCCTTCTCTGCATCATTCTGCCCCCACCCATAGTTGATCCAGATTCGCCTCGCAGCCTTTATCCTGTTTTTGGACGTTCGTTTAACTTGTTCTCTCTCTCGTTTCCCCTGACTCTCAGACCACGTTTTAACCCAGACTCGCAAGAATAAGCGTCACCTGTTCCTTTTCTCCAGAGGTGCTGCCTACCCCACTGAGCTACTCCAGCTTTGTGCCCATCTTCTCATTTAACCCCCCCCCCCCCCTTTTGATTGATTTCCTTAATCGCCGCTTTGGTAGAAAGGAGATTTCTTCGGGAATGTTTAACTCCGATATCAAACCGCTGCACCCTGCTGGTCGAGTGACTGCTGTAGCTGTTCGCATCACCGCTACTCAACTTCGCCTCCGTGGCTAAACATTGATCGGGTGCCGGGTTAAATATACTGAGGTTCACCACTTCAATAAACACTGAAATCAGAAATGTCTCGAGAGAAATGCCCTGATTAAACAAATGCATCTCTGTGTAGGCAACGATGATGTGGTTTGAAGACAGTTCTACAGCTCTCCCGTTTAAAATCATTTAACATAAAGTAACAATAGAACATATTTTTATTGGTGGTATTTAGGCACTACACTGCATTGCATGCCATCGTAGGACGGACAGGTCTTTCTTATTGGATTCGCGCGAATTCACATCAGAGTTGGAAATCGAGAGTTGATTTGAGGGTAGCAGGAGGAACTCAGCGGGTCTGGCAGCATCTGTGGAAGGAGTGGATAGGTGACGTTTGGGTCGGAACCCTTCCTCAGACTGACCCAGACCTGAAACGTCGCCTGTCCAGTCTGAAGAAGCGTCTGGAGCCGAAACGTCACCCATTCCTTCTACCAAGAGATGCCGCCTGTCCCGCTGAGTTACTCCGGCATCCCTCCACAGATGCCGCCCGAGCCGCTGAGTTTCCCCAGCACTTTGCGCTCAGCTTGTTGTGGATGAACCCGCGGAGGTAGGTGGCGATGTAAAACAGAGCGCGACCGGTGCTCACAATAAAGTGTGTTTACCCCATTGATTTTGCCGTCCAGTTTGGCTATTTCTGTTGGCTTCATCAACTTTTTTTGAAATACGCTCCTCACTCGTTGCCACTCCTTCCCTTCGCTAAAGGCAGCCAAGAGAACGAAAATAAAACGGAGGAAATCTAGTCACAGCCGCTCGCCTTATCTGTCTGCCTGCCTGCTTTTGGGAACATAGGATTTATATATAACTGATTAATCGTGGCAGGTATAAGTCTGAATTTTTTCAACTTCCATCTGAATTCTCCAATACATATGCGGCATCACATATTGCATCTATTCGCAATAAACGAGGCTCATTTGCGGTTCCATGTCGATGTATGTGGATTACCAATTAAACCAATGCTACATGTCGATGTATGTGGATTAATAACTAAACCAATTCTACATGTCGATGAATACCATTTCACGAAGAAATACGTTTTACAAAACATATAAGGTGCTTAATTGTATTTGGATTTTTTGCGAGGAATAATGTAATAAAACATAGAACAGTACAGTGTGTTGGAAGGAACTGCAGATGCCGGTTTATACCGAAGATAGATACCAAGTCAGCGGGCCAGGTAGCACCGCTGGAGAAAAGGAAGAGGTGACGTTTCGGTCGAAACCCTTCTTCAGACTATTGGGTCTGAAGATGGGTTTCGACCCGAAACATCAACCATTCGTTTTCTCCAGAGATGTCCCCTGGCCCACTGAGTTAAACCGCCGTGTTGTGTGTGGAACAGTGCAGCGCAGTAACTGGCCCTTCGGCCCACAATATCCGTGCTGAACGTAACGCCAAAATTAAAATAATCCAATTTGCCGGCAAATCATCCATATCCCTCCATTCCCAGCAGTGGCCTTTTCTAAAAGCCTCTTAAATGCCACTATAGTGTCTGACTCCGCCAACACCATCTGACCAGCGAGAGGAGAATTATGTAAAGTTGTGCGGGTCACTTCTGTGTAAAAAAAACGTTACCCGCACAACTTTACATAATTCTCCTCTCGCCCTAAATCTGCGCCCTCGAGTCTTTGACATTTCCCCTCTGGGGTAGGTGGAGGGGGTGGGAGAGAAAGAGTTCGGATTATCTATCCTATCTCTGCCTCCTATCATTGTATCTAGGTCTAACACGAGTGGTAATCTTCATTGACAGCGACGCGGTCCTTGTACTCACAGTATGAGCAGCCCATACGCCTCATTCCTGTAGTCTCTGTAGGCTTTCCATGGTTTGATCTCCAGGCGCTGCGGGCAGTTGCTTTCTTTGCGGTAAAGAGCTTCCAAGATGCACGGGGCCCCGACGTGCACGGATTCAAAGGGACCCAGTTTCATCTTAAAAATCTTCCCGAACTTCTTATGAAATTCCACCTGCAACAGAAAACGGGCGCTAGAGTTCGCTTGGGAAACGCGCGGTGAAATTGGGTGCCCCTCAACCTTCTATTCACAAATTGCTACTGTTCATTTTAACTTTAAGAACGCATTGGTGTGGACCCTGTGCATTAGCCGCCGTATATTGTGCAGGCGACAATGATTCAACGCCGCAGATAACTCTCGTACTAATGGGCTGCATCGCCACATTTACCAGTGTCGTGTGCTGTTTTTGGAGCCCTCCTTTCCTCATGATCGCCAGCAAGCTCCCCACCAGCGGCCAGCTGATGGGGCCCGGGATGGAGTTGTGCTCACACGGTACCAGGGCTCTTTCCAAGTCACCGCCGTGTGTAGAGATCGGAATGGTGTGCCTAAACTTGTCACCTTTTCTGAAAAGTTGCAGGAACGCGTTTGCGTTTTTAACCTGAAATCGCATTTTGTTTAAAAAAAAAACACCCCAAAATCTCCAATGATAAACCCCCGACAACAAATTAGCAGTCTCGACGGCTCTATTTTGCAACGGCATTTTCTCACCCAATATATAGATGCATTGGCTGGTACAGCTCTCAACGTGTGTCCAATCAAAGGCGCCACTTGGTTGGTGTGGTTGACGAGCCTACCATTCATTTATGGATTTTTTTTTTTCGCGAACACGTGCGGAGCCTGGCAGATTCTGGGAATGAACTCAAGCACACTCTGAGCCTCTCCAAGTTGGCCGTCTCACCTAACCCGAAGTGCTCCAGGCTGTAGCTTCAGTCAACATGGGGCACTGCAGTTTGTAATCGTTTTGAGTAGTAAAGAGAATCGTGATTGAACCCTCAACTGGGATTAACACTTTTGTTTTAATACTTGAAGTCCAGAACATGCAAACAGATGGCTATAATTTTTTTTCTTAAATACCACATCAAATAAATTGAATATATATATATATATTTTAATAATATTTTTATTAGAAGTAATCCATCATAACAACGGTATAACAACTTTTCAAATACACAACCAACTTATTTCAATAAGTATACGGATATTACGAATAATTCTTATAACCTATTTTTTAGAAAATAGAAAAAAAAAGAATAGATTTTAATCAGTAAGAATAGTGATTAAATAATAATTTTGATTATATAGAGAGAGAAAGAGAAGAAAAAAAAATTGTTATATATATTCAATTAAAACGAAGTATTATATATATATTTAAAAAAAGATTATAGTATACATCTTAATAGTGAATAACACAATTTCAAATAACAATATCAATAGAGACATGTATACAAATTTAAAAAAAGGAATTATTTTCATCTAATCTTGCCGGGTACCCATTGGGTTGTGATGCCAAGAACAGCTACCCCTTCAAATATTCTGTATATGGAGACCATATCTGTTCAGAGTTCGTATTTGTCCATTAGGACAAATCTGATTCTTTCCAAATGCAACGTCTCCAACATTTCCACTGTCCACATTTTAATTGTGGGGGATAATGTTCCCTTCCAAAATTTCAATATTAATTTTTTCCCTATTATCAAACAGTAATCCAAGAAATTTCTTTGGTTTACTGTTAATATTAAATTTGAATCCGGAACTCCTAATATTATTAATTTTGGATCTGGGTCCAGTTTAATTTTAAGAACTTCAGAGATAACTCTAGAGATTGTTGTCCAATAATAATTGAGTTTTATACATGTTACAAAACCATGCGTTAAATTAGCTTCCAGGTTCTGACATTTATCACAAATAGGAGAAATGTTAGGATAAATTCTATTTAATTTCGTTTTTGAATAATATAATCTGTGTAATACCTTAAATTGTATCAATATATGTCTAGCATTTAATGAGCAACGATGTATACATTGTAGGCTTTCTTCCCAAGTTTCCGTTATAGATAAATCTATTTCATTTTCCCATGTTTGTCGATATATTTCCGAAGTTGGGATTTATCTATCCAAGATAGTATTGTATATATACGCTATTAATTTTTCTGTATTTGTTTATTAAACAATTCATCTAATAATCCTGGTTTTCTATTTTTATAGTCTTGCGTATTTGACTTAATATAGTTTCTAATTTGTAAATACCTAAATATGTTATTTGACTGCAATCCATAGATATCCTGTAACTCTTGAAATGAAATAAATTTTCCTTTCTTGTAAAGGCGTTCTATCCTTTTAATTCCTAAATCATTCCAGTGTCTAAACCCCTTGTCCAATACAGAGGGATTAAACAAAGGATTATTCATAATTGGCAAACAAAGTGACAAATTATCTATATGTAGGGTCTTAACTATTTGTTTCCAAATACGTCTATTGCTATGAATTATAGGGTTATCACCATACTTTTTTTTTTGTACTTCCCTTGGTGCAAAAAGAATCGAACCTACATCAAAAGGCAAACAGTCTTCCTTTTCCATCTTTAGCCAGCTTGGCTCATAATCTAAATTTACCAACCAAAAATTCATAATCTTAATCTGAACTGGCCAGAAATAATATAAGAAATTTGGTAGTGCTAGTCCACCATTTATTTTAGATTTACATAGATGTTTTTTACTTATTCGATGATTTTTATAGTCCCAAATAAAACTATTAACCAAAGTATCTATTTAAAAAAAAAAACATTTTAGGGAGATATAAAGGGATGGCTTGAAATAAATATAACAATTGTGGCAAAAAAATCATTTTTATAGCATTTATTCTACTGATCATTGAAATAGGTAGTGTTTTCCAATAGTTATAGGATTTAGATACATTAATTCCTAGATATTTAAATTTGTCCGTGACTAATTTAAGTGGGAATTGTTCTAATATATTTAATTTTATTCCAGTTATAGGCATAATTTCACTTTTATTCCAGTTAATTCTATACCCAGAAAATGTGCCAAACTTAGTTATAACATTAAGTAGATCGGGAATACTAATCTCCGGTTTTGTGAATAAATTGGATCTAATCTGAATATATTACCATTGCAAATTCTGTGCTGTATCTTGGAAGTCCCCAAGAAAAGAAAGTCACCCCAAAATCAGGCTCTGAGAATGCACATTTTAATTTGGTGGATATTAAAATTGGTGATTATATACTTTGGGACTAGAAGCTATAGATTGCTGGTCGTGTAGTGTATTCAGCGTTAAATATTCTTTCTCATAATTTCAATGCTATCTCTACCTTTCCTTGGTCATTGGTGCTGGTTCCGATTTGTACGTTTCATACTTTTCATTCATTTGGGACAATCTTCTGACTGAAGAAGGGTCTCGACCCAAAACGTCACCCATCCCTTCTCTCCAGAGATGCTGCCTCCCTGTCCCGCTAAGTTTCTCCAGCATTTTGTCTATCTTAGGTTTAAACCAGCATCTGCAGTTCTTTCCTACATCCTGCATTCATTTGTTCTTTGTACGTTTACATACCTCTAGTTTCCCTCTCCCCTGACTCTCAGACTGAAGAAGGGTCTCGTCCTGAAACATCACCCATTCTTTCCCTCCAGAGATGCTGCCTGTCCCGCTGAGTTACTCCAGCATTTCGTGTCTACCTTCGATGCTGCGTGGCCATCAGCAGTTCCTTCCTACACAATATCTGAGGCAATATTATTTACCAATGTTAAAGAACCATTTTATTTATTCCATCGACTCATTGAAGTAGGCAACATTGGGTGTGGTGCTTGTCTACTTAATAGTAACCTGATTGCAATTGATTAATTGCAGAATTCTTTAGATTGGCCAAATAATTGAATAGCTTTTTGTAGGATACTCTTTTAGCTTAGAATGTTAACATGACATGGAATGTTTCCTTCAAAGTTTATATGTTTGAAAATTAATCCAAGTATCAACCTTCTAAGGGTACACAAAAGGCTGGAGAAACTCAGCGGGTGCAGCAGCATCTAAGGAGCGAAGGAGATAGGCGACGTTTCGGGTCGAGACCCTATTTCAGACTGGTCAGGGATCAGGGAAACGAGAAATATAGACGGTGATGTGGAGAGATAAAGAACAATGAATGAAAGATATGCAAAAAAGTATCGATGATAGAGGGAACAAGCCATTGTAAGCTGTTTGTGATGTGAAAATGAGAAGCTGGTGCGACTAGGGTGGGGGAGGGAGATAGAGAGAGAGGGAATGCCAGGGCCCGAGGGCTGAGGGAGAGGTGGGAAGGGGAGGAGACAGCAAGGGTTAACAGAATTGAGAAAATTCAATATTCAAGCCCAAAGGATGCAGACTCCCCAAGCGGAATATGAGGTGCTGTTCCTCCAGCTTGCGGTGTTGCTCACTCTGGCCGTGGAGGAGGCCCAGGACCGAGAGGTCGGATGTGGAATGGGAGGGGGAGTTGAAGTGCTGAGCCACCGGGAGGTCGGGTTGGTTATTGCGGACCGAGCGGAGGTGTTCGGCGAAGCGATCGCCAAGCCTTCGCTTGGTGTCACCGATATAGATCATCTGGCATCTGGAGCAGCGGATGCAGTAGATGAGGTTGGAGGAGGTGCAGGTGAACCTCTGTCGGACCTGGAAGGACTGCTTGGGTCCCTGAGAGGAGTGGAGGGGGGAGGTAAAGGGACAAGTGTTGGAAGGGAAAGTGCCCGGGGAAGGGGTAGAGCGGGAGGGAAGGGAAGAATTGACAAGGGAGTTGCGGAGGGAGCGGTCTTTGCGGAAGGCAGACAGGGGGGAGATGGGAAGATGTGGCGGGTGGAGGGGTCACGTTGGAGGTGGCGAAACTGGCGGAGGACTATATGGTGTATTTGCCGGCTGGTGGGGTGAAAGGTGAGGACCAGGGGGACTCTGCCCTGTTTGCGAGTGGGGGAATGGGGAGAGAGGGCAGTGTTGCGGGGTATGGAGGAGACCTGGTGCGAGCCTCATCAATAGTGGGGGAGGGGAATCCCCGTTCTCTGAAGAATGAGGCCATTTGTGATGACCTGGTGTGGAACACCTCATCCTGGGAGCAGATGCGGCATAGACGGAGGAATTGGGAATAGGGGATGGAGTCCTTACAGGAAGCAGGGTGGGAGGAAGAGTAGTCCAGGTAGCTGTGGGAGTCAGTAGGTTTGTAGTGGATGTCGGTCAGGAGCGTATCACCTGCAATAGAGATGGTGAGGTCTCTTAGGATGGCTTCTAAATTCTGACTCCTGCAGCCACAAACATGTTACAAGCACTGCACCATCTAGGTTTCCTTAGCAGTGTTCTCATTGCATCATTATAGGGCGATATGCTCTAAACAGTGACATCATCACTATTCTTTTCTGTATTGCTTGTATTTGACATATCAAGCCTAACATAGAGGAGGGTTATGAGCAATTGGTATGGTTCATCATACTGTTGCACTCAGGAATAGCAGAGCTACATGGCCGTCCGAAGGGGGGTGCGTTGGGTGCGATTGCACCCCCCTTTTTCAATGCATCGCCTCGATGCTCCTGGCCTAGTTTGGGTGAGTGGGACCGTGAACTATTGCGTTGCATTGCAGGGAGGGGGGAACTGTTTATTTTATATCGGGGGTATTAAACTACCCGCGAAGGGTCCAATCCGACCCGCGGGATGGTTTGGAGAAAAAAAGTTCCCGTTTCCCCGGGGGGGTGGGGAGGGGTGCGGTGTTTGCCCGCCCGGTCCATGGGCTCCATCCGCGGCGTCGGAGCCTCGCCAGCGGGTCCCGTCCGCTGCTGCTTGTCGGTCCGGGGAGACCGTTCTCCCGTCACCTGGCGGGAAGCGGGAAGGACTGAATCTGAACCCAATCCTGGTCGTGACCCGACACCAGGCGCTGCTCAGGCCAGGTCCACATCGAGGTCAGTGGCGAGGAGTCCCAAGTGGACTTGGCAGTGGACAGGGACGGCATAATCGCCCCGCAGCCTTGGCCGTCCCTGTCCGAGGAGCGCTGACCTTCCTTCCTCACCACTTCCTCTGACCCTTCCCCTCTCTCTCTCTCTCTTGTACGCCCCCCTCCACCCACCCCCCCCTTATCCTGGGACCTCACCTCTCCACCCAACACTGATCCCCGTTCCCCCCTCTATTCAGTCCTCACTGACATCCCCTGTGCTCCCCTCCCCATCTACCCCCCCCCCATCTTTCATCCTGTTCTCCCTATCCACCTCTCATTGATTCTCCTGCCACCTCCACATCCATCCTACACTCGTCCCCCAATTCATCCTGTACTGACCCCCTTCCCATCCATCCTGCACTGCCCCCCCACCCATTCATCCTGCACAGACCCCCGATCCACACTGTACTGAACCCCCCATTCATCCTGCACTGATTCCCCCCTTCCACCCTGTATTCTGACATGTCCCGCGCTCTCCCCTCACAAATTTACCAACTCCAACCAACACACACTAATTCCCCTACCTCAATCTATCCATTCCACACCAATTGTCTTCTCAACCACCCCCCCCCCCCCCCCCCCCCGCCATCTACCCACTGATTCACTCAGCTGCCCCCACCCTGAAAGAAATAAAAGAATAAGGGAAGTAGGGGGTGGAGGGGAGAGGGGAGTTCAGTCTACACTCGCTGAATCCATCCCAGTGAAAAGTTAGAGATGGTGATTGGATCTGGAAGCGGACCAATACATCTGTAAATAAAACTGGACAGACATCTTTTCATTTGCACAATTGATTTAATTGTATTAATTTTAATATATTAACGTTTAAAATCCATGCATTGAAGGAAGAATATTTTACAGCCCATCTGTGGTCCTTAACCCCAACCCTTAACCCTAACCGGTCGTCACCTGCAGAACACATACGTCAGCGTATGACAGGGCGCACGGCATGAAGAGACACCCAGATGTCGTCCCTGGATTTTGAACATTCCAAAATCCAGAGGTGACAGGAAGTCACCGCGCGTCACTACGTGCGTCGCCACGCATCAGATGCTGAAAATGTCGCCCAGGTGGGACAGGCCCTTTCACGCTGCGAAACATGAGGGCAGGGCTTTCGAAGGCGGCGGCATCGGCAAACTGCTCCCTGGCCAGGTTCTCGATCACCTCAGGCTCGAGTCCGCAGAGCTCGAAAAAACTGTCCAAGCCGGAGCAGGCTCGGGAGAATCGGCAACTGAGGTCAGAGTGTGAGCGCCATAATCCGCCTTCACCAATCTTCCGCTTGAGCGGCTGCTTGGGGCGACCTGCTGCTGCTTCTCGTGGCGCTGCTGGCGTGGTTACTTGTGCACCCTGGGACGCTGCTGGCGTGGCAACTGGTGCTTCCTGGGGTGCTGCTGGAGTGGTTACTTGTGCACCCTGGGGTGTTGAAGGCAAGGCTGCTGTTTCTCCCTGGGGCGCTGCTCATGTGGTTACTTGTGAACCCTGGAGTGCTGCAGCCTCTGTACCCTCTGCTAATTCTCCCCTTCCGACGTTGCTGCTCCTGTTGCCAGCCCTTGCTGCTTGTCACCCCAGCCGCTAGAGCCGGGCAGCAGCCAACGGACCAGGCTGCCAGCTGCCGTGAAACTGTGGGTGCTGCTGGTGGCCGCCGCTCCTCGCACAAACTCGCACTTCTGCCGGTACATGACCAGTGAGTCGGGCCTGAGCTGCCTCTTGGAGCTGGAGCGACGCACAATGTCCGGCGAGAGCCCCAGCTGCCCGCTCTGCTGGGGGTTGCCAGAGGCCAGGTAAGTCTTCATGCTGCTGATGGCCCTGCTGCCGCTGCCTTCCTCGGGGGCAGAGCTGCCCAAACCATTGGGCTACACTTTGCACCCCCTCGCAATCTGGCTTTTCAAGTTCTTGGCCTTGTCGACAGCCAGTCTCTGCACAGCGCTCTGCCGACCCCGCCTGTCCCCCTCCATTTGACTGCGGAGGTAGCCGGGGCCCTTGGACATGAGCCTGAGTGGCAGAGAGATGCTCGCCTCGGGCGGCATGCTTGTAGTGGGCACGATCTCGCTCGGCATTTTACTTTGATCCAGCCAACGAGGACAAGCACGTTTTCACATCCGCAAAGAAGGAAAGACCAGGACTTCCATGAGCAATGACAGGCTGTCTGCAGTCACCTTTATCCACATTCCCTATGATTTTGCCCATAACTTGGACAAAGCCGTGTCTAGGTTTGCGCAGTTAAATTCTTGGAAAATGGAACTGGAAAACATGATTTATGGCTAAATGGCAATATATGCAGTGTACACGAGTGTTCGTCGCCTGCATCACCACACCAGGACTTCCATGAGCAATGACAGGCTGTCTGCACTCGCCTTAATGCACATTCACTATGGCTTTGCCCATGACTCGGACAAAGTGGTGAGTAGGTTTGCACAGTTGCATTCTCAGAAAACGGAACTATTTCATGTTAAGGTTGATGTGAAGTTGTAAGGTCAGGAGGACCATTAAAGGTGCACTGCACACACTAACACAGTCTAACAATAACCGGCAATCAAATCAACACACAAAACATTTTCTAAAAAAAGGTTTTCTTTACTTCAAAAACTTAAAGTATTTTATTTGCAGTTTTTGCATGCTCCTTTATAACATTTTACATAACATTCTACAACAGTACAACTTGATTATTAAAACAAGGACAACAATTCTTAATTAAAAAAAAATGTATACAACAATGATCCCAATCATCCTTTTCCACCCACTCATTACTCTTGACTCAACCAAAATTATTTCTGAAATGTTGGTCATACATTTGGAGCAAAAAGCTCCAAAATAAGGCTCAGAATGCACCAGAGAGCATCTAAAACCCCAGAGCTTTCAGGGCCCTTAGGCGGGCCCTGGAACCCGGACATGAGGGGCTTCCCGCTTGTGATGTGCGCTGCGTGCACATTATTTCACAAAACATTTTTGGAATCCTGTCATGCCACCCCCCTTTTTGAAAAGCTTCATACGGGCCTGGATCTACCAATATTAGATTCAAGATTCAAGATTCAAGAGAGTTTATTGTCACGTGTCCCAGATAGGACAATGAAATTCTTGCTTTGCTTTTAGCACAACAGAATATTGCAGGCATAAATAGTACAGAACAGATCAGTGTGTCCGTATACCAATGAATATATATATATATACACACATAAATAAACATATAAAGTACAGTAGGCTAATTAAAGTTCAGATTTTGTTTGAGTTGAGTTTAATAGTCTGATGGCTGTGGGGAAGTAGCTATTCCTGAACCTGGTTGTTGCAGATTTCAGGCTCCTGTACCTTCTACCTGAAGGCAGCAGAGAGATGAGTGTGTGGCCAGGATGGTGTGGGTCCTTGATGATGCTGCCAGCCTTTTTGAGGCAGCGACTGTGGTAAATCCCCACGATGGTAGGGAGGTCAGAGCCGATGATGGACTGGGCACTGTTTACAACTTTTTGTAGTCTTTTCCGCTCCTGGGCGCACAAGTTGCCGAACCAAGCCATGATGCAACCGGTCAAATATTACAAGGTATAATTAAAAAAAACATGGCATTGGAATCCATGATAACTTCATAGTAAGTTTGTGTCCAGATTATTCTGGATGAGTCCAACAAGATTTAGCCAAGCAATATTAAGATTAATTACAATGTAAGAACGTAGCATGAAGTTACTATTGAAAGACAACTACGTTGCTCCAATAAAATTGATTGAAAAAAAAAGAATCAGCAAAAAGAACAATGATTAAGGAACAAAAGAAAAATAGTGTTGTTGCCTAGATCTACAAGTAACATCATTAATCTCAGCGCTCCCCCCCGATCACCAAATTCCCCCTTTCTCTATCACTGTTTATTATATAGTCTATCACTGTTTCCTTTTCAGCAACTCAGAAATAAAACCAATAAAAAATGCACATTGCCATCAACTTTTGTAAATTAATTCATTACATCAGCAATAAAAAGATCATCCTTGTGCATTCCTTCAGTGTCTGTCTTCTGTATGCCTTTTCCAATCTCTGTTGCCTCAAAGGTGTTTCCCAAATGGCTGCAGCAGGGGTGAAGACTATCTTAGTGTCAGAGTAAGGCCAAACACAAATTGGAGGAACAGCAATGCTGGAGAATCGAACACAAAAAGCTGGAGAAACTCTCTAAGGAGCGAAGGAGATAGGTGACGTTACGGGTCGAGACCCTTAGAAGAAGGGTCACCCGTAACGTCACTTATCTCCTTCGCTCCTTAGATGATGCTGCACCCGGTGAGTTTCCCAGCCCCTTGGAGGAACAGCACCTCGTATTTCGCTTAGACAGCTTATATGAATATTAATTGATCTAATTTCAAATAATCCTTGCATTCTCTCTCTCTCTCTCTCTCTCTCTCTCTCTCTCTCTCTCTCTCTCTCTCTCTCTCTCCATCCCTTCCCCAACCTAGTTGTCCTACTAGGTACATTGACGTCTTGTTTAGTTTCACTGTTTGTAACTACTCTTTATCACTTTTTCCACAGCCAACAATGGACCAATGGACCTTCCTTGATCATCATTGTTTTCTTTGATTTGTTCTTTGTACTTTTTCATACCTCTAGTTTCCCTCTCCCCTGACTCAGTCTGACTTGAAACATCACCTATTCCTTTTCTCCAGAGATGCTGCCTGAACCACCAAATTACTCCGTCATTTTGTGTCTATCTTAGAGGGCAACCACGAGTAGCTCTGGGCCCAGAAGAACTGAGAAGAGCTTCAGAATGTATTATCATCGGAAGAATCATCAATTGTTGAAGTGATCAACAAAATGGAAGGATTACCGTGATGTCCTGTAAGTCCCTTTGAACAGTGGTATCCAGGCCCATGACTAGAACAACTTAAGATTGTTAGATATCAGTCTAAATTGCTACTGTAATGCTCAGACTTCGTAGAGAAGCTCAAAGAGTTTGTGACATTATTTACTTGTCACTACATCACGGTGATTTCTATAAGTTTGATACAGGAGATGAACATTGCTTAGAAATACAGTGTGGAAACAGGCCCTTCGGCCCACCAAGTACATGCAAACCAGCAACCACCCACACACTAGTTCTATCCTACACACTAGGGGAAATTGACAGAAGCCATTTAACCTACATCTTTGGAATGTGGTAGGAAACCCATGAGGTCACCTTACCCATAGTTAGGATCGAACTCGGGTCTCTGGCTCTGTGAGGCAGCAACTCTAACCACTGGGCCGCTGTGTTGCCACCGGTTGTTTGCTGGAAATAATTGCTTCTACACCTGCACAAAACTACATGCCAATTTAGTGCAGGAGTCTCCCATATTTATTTTTGCGGAAACATTTCGGCAGGCTTTCCAGTCCATCAAATATTTGATTATTCACAACAAACATTCTTTTGTGGTCTGCTCCAAAAAGCACAACTGACACACCTGCCAAAAAAAGCACAACCTGCTGAGCTTGCCTGTGTATTCTCAGACCCTTCCTCCATCTTAGCCTGTAAAATATGATATAAACTTCAATTATAAAACTGTTGGTTGTTACTAGTTTAATTTAGTTTAGAGATACAGCACGGAAACAGATCCTTCGGCCGACCGAGTCCGCACTGACCAGCGATCCCCGTACACTAGCACTATCCTACACACTAGGAACAATTTACAATCTTCACTGAAGCCAAATAAACCTACAAACCTGTACGTCTTTGGAGTGCAGGTGGAAACCAGAGCAACCAGAGAAAGCCCACATGGTCAGAACGTGTAAACTTCGTGCAGACAGCACCCGTAATCAGGATCGAACCTGGGTCTCTGGCGGTGTAAGGCAGCAACGCTACCGCAGCGCCACTGTGCTGCCCTTGAGTGTTCAAATAATCTTGTTTTCATCATATTTCTTGCTCTTTACCTGCTGACTAGGAACGTTCTAGTCTTTGAGTACATTAAATGAAAATGATTAAAAGGTTGGATTATCTTAAGGGAAGTCGAGAATTAATCCACAATTTGTAGATTCTTAATTAGAGGATATTGTGGAATTATGAATGTGTAAAAAGAGAGGAAGCTATAGTGTGCAGACACTTTCACTGCCTTAGGTTTTACATGTGAGGGGAATGTTTAAAGGTAATTTACAAGGTAACATTTTTTTACACAAAAGGTTGTATGTGCCAGAACATACTGCCCGGGGAAGTGATAGAAGCAGAAGCAAATATGATAGTAACACGTAAGAGGCATTAGACAGACACATGAACATGTAGGGAATACAGGCCATGTGCAGGCAATTTCACTTAATTAGATTGACATCATTGTTGTTCAGACATGATGGGTAAACCTGACTGTTCCTGTATTCTACTGTTTGTTCTTATATGTTCCGGATTGTTCAACTCTTCCTGCACTTGGTCTATGGTCTTGGAACCTTACTCCAGGCTTTAACCTCTTTCTTCTTTCTATTCTGTTACCAGCACATTTCTAGAGGCCTTCTACCACCCGTAGACCCTCCAAATCACCTTTTGTTTTCATTATTTGCATTGAAGTGTGCAGGGCATTGTTACCTGCTGCTCACTGTCTTGCATGGGTAGCCATTCTTTAAACATTAACATTGAAAAAATCCACCATATCCTGATGCAAGCTAGTGTAAGAACTGCTACAATGTAAGAAATACATACTTTCTCCAGTGGTACCTCATCTCTCACAACATTGTAAGTTTTGGCCATGCCTCTAGCCAAACAGAAGCGTAGGAGCTCTGGCTATGTGAAGCAATCATTTAAAACAATGAATGGGGATTTTGCAATTCCTTATTCAAGTTAACTTCCAAAGTATTTTATTTTTACTTTTTCTGTAAGCAAACTTTGCATACTATGATGTGGACATTCATTAATTCTGTGGTGTATATTATTTCCTAAATTATATATTAAAAAATTCTAGAAAGAATGAAGGGGTCTGTGCTTTCATTCTTTCCATCTGGCAAGACAAAGCAGATTAGCAGATTTAGAAGATATTCAATCAGGTCACCAGATTCTTTCCAGTAAGTTGCACTATCAGAAAGTGTTTGCTAAGAGGGGTTTGTGAAATTACTACCAGCGTCATTTCTAAAAGCATGATGAGCCAAATTGCCCTCCATGACCTAGACATGTTTTATTTACTCACCAAATGCAATGGATAGCATCTAATCTCTTTATTTGATCTACTGCCAATGAGTTATAAATTCCTGACCGAGTGTATTCTAAGACACATGCGTGTGTACCCATGTAGACAACACACTATGCATACGCACATACACGCTTGAATGTGTGCGCAGACAAGCGCAGATAATCAACCTGCTGAGTACAATGCATATTAGATTGATGAATTTAATTGAACATAGGAAGGACATAAGAAACCAGGAGCAGGAGTACATAACCTGGCCTCTCAAGTCATTTAATATGGCCTTACCTTCTTTTCTGTGCCAGTTCCCCAAGTCAAGTCAACTTTATTTTCATATGCACAAGTACGGTGAAGTACCAGTACAATGAAAGTCTAGCTTGAAGTAGCATCACTGGCTCAAACTCCAACAACGCATAAAAACACAAACGATACATAAATTCTACAAGACAGTGAATATAGACTGTGCAAAAGAAAGACAGTAGTGCAAAACACAATTAGAAAATAAGTCCATCATAGTGCAAGAGGTGGTCGTAGTGTTGCGTAGCTGAGGTAGGATAAGGGTTGTGCACATCCGTTCAAGAAGCTGATGGTTATAGAAAAGTAGCTATTCCTGAACTTGATGCTGTGGGATATCAAGCTTCTATACCTCCTGCCTCATGGCAGCAATGAGAAGAGGGCATGCCCAGATGGTGGGGAATCCTTGATAAAAGATGTGCCTTCTTGAGGCATCTACGGAGGAGTTGTAAGAAAGTGCCTACAAACCTTTTACAATTCATGCTCACAAAAATATTGTTCCCCCTGTGTTTTAGTTAATTTTCTCTTTCTTTATATAGAGAACGGTCTGCATTTAGATTCCAATTACCAAAGTGCATGAACTCACACTTTCAGACATTGAACTCCCTTTGCCATGGTTTTAACCACTCATCGTCTTCTTTCGTGTGGCGTGCACAGCCTAAAGTTGTTGGACAACTTGTTCTATTTGATCTTCCGTTTGTGCACGTCGAGCTGATTGCATTAGTCGAAACAGGGAGGACCACGTGAAGGTTGCAATCTTACACCCCGTTTTAACCACTCATTCACCCGATCTATATCTTGTTGTAGAGTCCAAATATTCTCACTGCACCATGCCCTCACACCTATTTTCATATCTTCAGCAAACCTGGATGCAATACACTCTTCAGATCATGGATATAAATAGTAAATAACTGTGGGTTTAAGGGTTAATCCTTGGAACACTTCACGTTATATCAGGCCTGAAAAAGACTAATTTACTCTGACCATCTGTCGTCCATGTTATAGTCATCTCTGTCCTATTTAATGACCTAGTTATGATTCACTGTGGAGCAGTTATTGTTGGGGTCATAGGTCATTGAAGAACCCGTGTATGACATGGGTCTTAGCTAATCTCCTCTATAATCTCCATTCACCATGTCTTTTAGGTCATGGGTTTTCTGCTGGACCTCTGCCCCCAGGTGGCTGCAGAGCTGTTTCATTTCCTTAGGGAATGGTGGACCTTCCAATCCAACAATTCCTCACATTTGCAGTTAGTTGGCTCCTTGATCTCCAGGTTATTAAACCAGCCCTGGTTAGAAAAAAAACTACAGTATCTTCACAAGTGCCAAGTATGGCAGACTTCAGGCCAGCCTTTAAGCTACAGAGTACGGCTCCTGTTACTTGCATTCCCTCTCTCTAGGTCCCTCCCCCACCCTAGTCATCATACTAGTTTCACTGTGTGTATCCCTTTGTTACCACCTCTACCACAGCCAACAATGGACCATTATGGGCTCCACCTTTCTTGAGTCATCAGTGCTGGCTGCGATTTGTTCTGTACCTTTTCATACCTCTAATTTCCCTTTCCCCTGACGCTCAGTCTGAAGAAGTGTCTCAACGCAAAATGTCACCTTTTCCTTTTCTCCAGAGATGCTGCCTGACCCGCTGATTTACTCCAGCATTTTGTGTCTATCTTTGTAGTGTTCTTGGCAGCTTTGTTATTGACCTTCTGTGCTGAAGCTGTATCTTCGAAGCCATGCTGTTGGACAGTAGATTAGCCATTGGCCAATCAGTAGGTACCGGTAGGTTGTGGATGATGCAGACATCTTTGTACTTCCTCACCTGCATGCGAATATAATCTAACAGGTAGCAAACCTTGGTACTAACAGCACTTAAAGCTGTACTCCAAGTATTTTGTCAGGTGGAGATTCCTGATGGAGTTGGTGTTCCCTAATCATCCTTTGCCGATCATGCCTTGCCATTGTGTTGTGTCTCTTAACCCACCCCGCTGCTGAAAGTGCCTTAAACAATCTGTTTTCTCTTTGAAGTGTGCACCAGGATATTTCCAAGTTTGGGAGTAAAAGTCCTTCTTGGCCTCATGTGAAGTTACCAAGATATGGGTGTCTGCACTGATGACCATTGCATTTTAGTCTGAATTGATGGGTCATGAGTCATTCATTAATTCTGCAGGGGCGCTGTCATAATATTGGATAGATAATTCTTCATGGTGAAGTCAACTCCATGAAAATGATATTTATTTTCCAATTTGCTTATCCTTAAGGAATAACAACCACCTTATCCTTTAAACCGATGGTGCTGCCGGTGAGATGTCACCATTGCATCTGATGCCTGGACATGTCATTATATCAATGCCAAAGCATCTGACTCCTGGATTATGATAGCAGACCAACGTTCAAGGCTTCTTTGGGATTGCCCATGATGTTCCTGACATTCCATGTCCTGAACTTCATATTATGCTTTTGAAGTTACCTGTGCATTGTTGCACAACAAAGTCTGCAGTCAGTAACAGTGAGATCAAGTTAACCAACCTGATCTCCCGGTGGCTCAGCACTTCAACTCCCCCTCCCATTCCGAATCTGACTTTTCTGTCCTGGGCCTCCTCCATGGCCAGAGTGAGGACCACCGCAAATTGGAGGAGCAGCACCTCATATTTTGCTTGGGCAGTTCACACCCCAGCGGTATGTTCATTGATTTCTCTAATTTCAGGTAGTCCCTGCTTTCTCCTCCCCTTCTCAGCCCAAAGTCTCTGCCTCTTCCTTTCTGCTTTCTTTTCCTTGATAACAATACTGAAAAATATGAATTCCATAGTTTGCGACTTTCATTTTGCATCATATTTTTAATGTGCACACACTAACAGTCGAACAGTAATAGGCAATCAAATTAACACACAAAACATTTTCTAAAAAAAGGTTTTATTTACTGCAAAAACTTACAGTATTGTATTTGCAGTGTTTGCATGCTCCTTTATAACATTTTACAGTAAACGATTATTAAAACAAGGACAGCTTCAATTCTTGATTTAAAAAAATGTATACAACAATGGTCCCAATCATCCCATTCCAACCACTCATTACTCTTCTCAACCAAAATTCTGAAATATTGGTCATAAATTTGGTGCAAAAATGCTCCAAAATAAGGCTCTAAATGCATCAGAGAGCATCTAAAACCCCAGAGCTTCCAGGGCCCTGTATCCCGTCCGCAAGGGTCTTTCAGCTTCGCGCTTGTGATATGCTCTGCGTGCACTTATTACACATAAAATGTTTGTAATCCTGCCATGCCACCCCCCTTTTTGAAAAGCTTCGTACGGGCCTGATGTATAATATTTTTGACACTGTCATAGGCCTTTCTTACATATACTGTCACAACGCATTGTCGTCTCTAAACAACACTTCATTAATTTTCCTTGCCCTCCATTTCAGGATAATAGTGTTTTAAGCTGATAACGCGACACTAGCACTGGCAATAAATAAAAAGCGCAGCTTTCCAGCCCTTATCTCATTGGCCACGCTTGGCTGCACATCGGTGTCAATCTGGTGAACTCTTCCATCTTCCTCTCGTCGTGGGGCTGGGGGATTGGGAGGGGCCTCACAAGTGGAATAGCCTAGGGCCTCTCTTCATCTAAATCCGGCCCTGCGCACCATCTAAAGAAGGGTCTCAACCTGAAACGTTGCCTATCTCCTTCGCTCCATAGATGCTGCCTCACCCTCTGAGTTTCTCCAGCATTTTGATCTACCAAGTTAATTGAAGATCAGCCTCTGCTACATCAGTATTAATGTTGACATATTGATGGGTAGATGCGTTGGTGCCACATGGCATTTACACTTGTTAGCTTGCACGCTTGTATGAACTCAGGCATGGAGACCTTCCCGAGTTTTCTCCTGACCTCATTGTATTCTTCTGTAATGCTTTTCTAATTTTAACTAAATGGTCTGCCACGAATTTCAAATCGATAACCCCAGTGGCAGGGCAGTCTGGACTGTTGAAAAACATATAGAGTTTACATTACATTTCATTTAACTGATATGCTAGACAATATGAAATTAATAGCTAAAAGGATGAAACAGTTGACATATTATCCTTAAAGATAGAAACAAAATGCTGGAGTAACTCAGCGGGACAGGCAGCATTTTAGAGAAAAGGAATAGATGACGTTTCGAGTCAAAACCCTTCTTCAGACTATTGGGTCTGAAGAAGGATTTCATAGAAACATAGAAAATAGGTGCAGGAGTAGGCCATTCAGCCCTTTGAGCCAGCACCGCCATTCAACATGATCATGGCTGACCATCCAAAATCAGAACTCCGTTCCTGCTTTCTCCCCATAACCCTTGATTCCTTTTTCCCTAAAAGCTCATTCAAACTCTCTCTTAAGCACATCAATACATGCATCTCCACCCCTTTCCACCTTCCGCAGAGACCGTTCCCTCCGCAACTCCCTGGTTAACTCATCCTTTTCTACCCTTCCCAGAAACTGCAGAAGATGCAACACCTGTCGCTATACTTCCTCCCTCGATTCTGTCCAGGGATCCCAACAGTCCTTTCAGGTTAGGCAGAGGTTCAGTTGCACCTCCTCCAACCTCGTCTACTCTATCGATTGTTCAACATGTGGACTCTTATACATTGGCGAGACCAAACGCAGACTGGGCGATCGTTTCGCAGAACACCTTCGCTCAGCCTGCATGAACCAACCTGATCTCCCGGTTGCTGGACACTTTAATTCTCCTTCCCATTCCCACACAGACCTTTCTGTCCTCAGCCTCCTCCATTGTCAGAGTGAGGTTCAACCAAATTGGAGAAACAGCATCTCATATTTCGCTTGGGCAGCTTACAGCCCAGTGGTATGAATATTGATTTCTCTCACTTCAGGTAGCCCCGGCATTTAACACTTCCCTCTCTCTCTATCCCTCCCCCACCCAAGTCACACTAGCTTCACATTTTAACCCTGCAAACTGCTTATAATAGCCTGTTTCCTTTATCATCATTACTTTTTTGCATATCTTTCATTCATTGTTCTTTATCTCTCCACATCACTGTCTATATCTCTCGTTTCCCTTATCCCTAACCAGTCTGAAGAAGGCTCTCGACCCAAAACGTCACCCACTCCTTCCCTCCAGAGATGCTGCCTGTCCCGCTGAGTTCCGCCAGCTTTTTGTGTCTATCTTCAAACCAGCATCTGCAGTTCCTCGGGACACAAAATGCTGGAGAAACTCAGCGGGTGCAGCAACATCTATGGAGCGAAGGAGATAGGCGACGTTTCAGGCCGAACCCCTTCTTCAGCCCGAGGCGTTGCCTATCTCCTTCGCTCCATAGATGCTGCTGCACCCGCTGAGTTTCTCCAGCATTTTGTGTACCAGCATTTGCAGTTCCTTCTTTAACAATCTGCAGTTCCTTGGGACACAAAATGCTGGAGAAACTCAGCGGGTGCAGCAGCATCTATGGGGCGAAGGAGATAGGCAACGTTTCGGGCCAAACCCCTTCTTCAGCCCGAAACGTTGCCTATCTCCTTCGCTCCATAGATGCTGCTGCACCCGCTGAGTTTCTCCAGCATTTTGTGTACCAGCATCTGCAGTTCCTTCTTTAACAATCTGCAGTTCCATGCTTGACATGTTATCCTTGACCTTTCTAATTGGAATAAACATGTGAGAAATTGACAGTTGAGATGGCCAGGCATTTAAAAAAAAAAAAGTATGTTCAGAGATGACTTTAACATTGCAGGCTGGAGTGCACACTGTGCAGAGAGTAGCCAGCACACAGTGTGTTGAGTGAGGTCTGTGTAGGGTTGAGGTTGACTGGTCTCCAGGTCTACAGCGGGCGGAAGTGCTGCGTGCCCGCTTCCGCCGCCCTCATTCAAGGCCCGAGCTGCTCCTCGGCCTCCGACCCGTTTGTTTGTCAATAAAAGACGGGGAGCGGAGAGGAGGCGGGCTGCGGGCAGTGTCCTGTACTCCGCCATGAACGCGGGCGGGCAGAGCGACAACTTCGGCCCGGTGCCGCCGTGTGAGTAGTCGGCCGTGTTCTCTATGCAGGGGTCGGGGCGGGGGAAGGGCCGGCGCCGGGGCCGGGCCCGAGAGTGGCGCTGCTGCATGAGCCGCTGGGGCAGCCCCGGAACCTGAGTAGCGTCCCACCCGGGAACCTGGCTATCGGAAGGCGGGGAGGTGTACTACTCAGGTTCCAGGGCTTGGCAAGGCAGTATATGATATACAAAGTTAGGGGTTCCCTCTAGTCAATACCACCCTTGGAAATTATAACTTTCTAAGCAACACTGTGCACCTGAAAACTATCTTTTTTTTTTTAAACTCGACAACAATTTGCATTAGCAGCTTATGCAAATTAATGCATTAGTGTCCAATTAAAGTTGGTGTTTCAATGGTGCAATTGTACCTGCTCTTCAAATTATATCTTGTTGTTTCAGTGAAATCTGAACAGCTACGTTAAAAAACAACACATTGTCATTTTAGTTTGGCAGGTGAGTAGTCAACAAAGTACCCAGAGAATTTCTTATGTTATATCAACTAACAATGCACCCATTCAAAGAAACATTGCTGCCAATTGGGCTGGGCAGTAATATAATACGCGTGTAAATGAGCAAACCAAATTGTTGATGGCTGTTGATAGAACAAAATGTTCTATTTGGGGGCTATTGTATCAATGGGCAGGGTCCGACAAATAGAGCAAAACACAAAGTGTGTAGGAAGGAACTGCAGATGTTGGTCTCCACCAAAGATAGACACAATAGGCAGTGACTCGACAGGTCAGACAGCATTTGTGGAGGAAATGGATAGGTGACATTTCAGATTGGGATCTTCAGGCTGAAGAAGGCTCGCAACCAGAAATGCATAGGTCCTTTCTTCAGCCTGACCTCTCTTCAGCCTGAAACCAGAAATGTGGCCTTTCCATTCCCTCCTCAGATACTTCCTGATCAGCTGAGATACTCCAGCACCTAGTGTTTTGGTGCAGTTCCTGCAAGGAATCTGCAGTTCCTTGTGTCTCCATTGAGTTGATGTTTGGGTATAGACACAGAAAATAGGTGCAGGAGTAGGCCATTCGGTGCTTCGAGCCAGCACCAACATTCAATATGATTATGGTTGATCATCCAACATTGGTACCCCGTTCCTGCTTTTCCCCCCAGATCCCTTGATTCTGTTAACCCTCAGGAATATGGCCGCGCTGTATTCAGACTTTGAATGAGCAACATTAGCTTGAATTCTACGCCAACTAAAACTTGAGAAGAAACAAAAAGTGCGTTGTTATATAGCACCTTTCATGACCTGAAGATGTCTGAAGCACTTTATAGATAATTAAAGTTTGAGGATATAGGTGAATAAAACCACTCCTTCAGAATAAATGAGGGTGTTAAAATGGTACACACGTGCTTTTGTCTCAGGTGGACCAGGCAAATAAGCTAAGAGAATGCAGTAAATGAACAACGGCAGATATTCAAACAGTTGGTCTGTAACACTCAGCAGGAATTTATCCTTATTAGAAAGAGAGATTCCATATGAAAGAAGCGCATTTTGTGGTTAATTAAAGAAGTCAGTAATAATATTAAATTGAAAAGTAGGGCGACAAAGTGGCCAAGGTTGGTGATGGGGAAGAGAACTGGGAAGTTTTCTGGATTGAACAGTGAAAATCTTAAAAGCTCATAAGAAGAGAGAAAATTGATTTTGAGGCAACTTGGTATATAATCTCAAAACAAACAGTAAAAATATCTATGGATATATAAGTGATATGGTAGAGCTGCTGCCTAACGGGGGGGGGGGGGAAAGCAGGAACGGGGTACTGATTTTGGATGATAAGCATGATCATATTGAATGACGGTGCTGGCTCAAAGGGCCGAATGGTCTATTCCTGCACCTATTTTCTATGTTTATATGACCTGGGTTCAATCCTGACCTCGGGTGCTCTCTGTGTGCAGTTTGCACGTTCTCCCTGTCACCGGGTATTTAGTTTAGCTTAGAGATACAGCGTGGAAACAGGCCCTTCAGCTCACTGAGTCCACAATGACCAACGATCCCAGCACATTAACACCATCCTACACACACTAAGGACAATATACACTTATACCAAGCCAATTAACCTGCAAACAATATGTCTTTGGAGTGTGGGAGAAAACCGAAGATCTAGGATAAATCCCACGCGGTAACGCGGAGAATGTACGTGGGATCGAACCTGAGTCTCTGGCATTGCAAGCGCTGTAAGGCAGCAACTCTACCGCTGGGCCACCATGCTGCTCCAGGTGTTCCGGTCACGGGAAAGGGAAACGAGAGATATAGACGATGAGGTAGAGATATATAGAACAATTGAATGAAAGACATGCAGAAAAGTAACAATGATAAAGGAAACAGGTTATTGTTAGCTGTAGCTAGATGAGAACGAAAAGCTAGTGTGACTTGGGCATGGGAGGGATGGAGAAAGAGGGAATGCAGGGGTTACTTGAAGTTAGAGTAATCAATATTCCAAAAATCTCAATGGCAAGGGATAAAGTATGAGACATTCACAGGTTAAAGGTGGACAAACAGTGGGGACATTTTTCAAAGCTCACTCAATTTCAGGTAGGCATCCTGAAGTTTGGAAAACTACCAATGTGTCTCCCTTGTTTAAAAAGGGAAGAAGACTGAAGGCAGTTTTTCCAACAAGCTTTTTACTCCATCCCAGTTCTGATGGACGTTAACTCAGTTTCTGTAGATCACAAAGTGCTGGAGTAACACATTGGGTTAGGCAGCATCTCTGGAGAACATGTTTCTTCACACACTGTTTCTGTTCTTGCACAAGCTGTTGAGTATTTCTAGCATTTTCTGTCTTTGCTTCAGAGATCCAACAAATAGTTAAGAAAGCAAATGGAATTTTGCCTTTATTGTAAGGGGGTGGAGTTTAAGATTAGGAAGAATTTGTTACAGCTGTACATGATGCTGCTGGGGCTACAATTTTGGTCCCCTTGACTAAAAAAGAATATAATTGCATTGGAGGGAGTCCATGTGAGGTTTACCTGGCTAATTCCTGTGTGGTGACAAGGTTGTTCCATTACATTTGTGTTTAGAAGAATGTGAAGTTACTCAAACATATAGATGCTGGGATGTTCTTATTAGTGGGAGAGTCAAAAAGAAGGTGATAAAAGTACAGAATAAGGGGGCAATCAGTTTTAACTGAGGTGCATACAAATGTCTTCTGTCTGTGGTTAGTGAATCTCAGAATCCTTTGCTCCCAGATTGTAAGATATATTTAAGATGGAGATAAATATTTGAAAGTTTGAAGAATTGAGGATAATAGAAGAACTGGTACAGAAGAGGAGATAAGGCCACATAGATCAGTCATAATCATTTTAAATGGCGGAGCAGACTCCTGCATTTTTTTTTAATGTTCTTGAGTAAATACTTTTGTGGTAAATTCCTCACAATAATGCAAAAATGAGGCAATCAGTTTGTACACACAAGTTAGTGGTCAGATGAGGGGACATTGGCAATAGTTCCTTTTAATAGACGTGGTGGAAGTTTGTACGTCTGCCATGGAGGGCGTGTGACAATCCATCATAAAGATCATCCAAAAAACAAACCATCTGAACTTCAGCCCTTGACCTTCTAACTCAAATGAAAGCACCAGCGTCAAAGTAAGAGAACCCCCCCCCCCCCCCGCCTAAACCCCCCAATCAGTCTGAAGAAGGGTCCTGACTTGAAACATCACCTATCCATGTTCTCCAGGGCAGTTCCCTGATCTGCTGAGTTAAACCAGCACTTTTTGTCTTTTTTTGTAAACCAGCATCTGTGGTGCCTTGTTTCTACATTTCGATGATGCCAAAGTAAGTGATCATTATTCTATACCATGGAATGACAAAATGCCATGTCTCAAAAACAACAGCAGTATCACTTCCCAAATAATCATGGAAACATAGAAACATAGAAATTAGGTGCAGGAGTAGGCCATTCAGCCCTTCGAGCCTGCACCGCCATTCAATATGATCATGGCTGATCATCCAACTCAGTATCCCGTACCTGCCTTCTCTCCATACCCTCTGATCCCCTTAGCCACAAGGGCCACATCCAACTCACTCTTAAATATAGCCATGAACTGGCCTCAACTACCCTCTGTGGCAGAGAGTTCCAGAGACTCACCACTCTCTGTGTGAAGAAAGTCTTTCTCATCTCGGTCTTAAAGGATTTCCCCCTTATCCTTAAGCTGTGACCCCTTGTCCTGGACTTCCCCAACATCGGGAACAATCTTCCTGCATCTAGCCTGTCCCACCCAATCATGGTTCAATTGGAATCGATTTTGATTTGCTTATTAAAACTAGATGAACCAGTTTGTGGAATACCTGGCATTACCACAGCCCTTAAACAGAGAACACGAAGATGGCAGATTTACCCCAACCCTTTAGTATTAATAATAGCATGGTATGTTATTTTTAACCAGGCATGATTAATAGGATCAGAAATTGTACCTAAAGCCAGTTATGTTATACCCTAGGTAGACACAAAAAGCTGGAGTAACTCAGCGGGCAGGCAGCATCTCTGGAGAGAAGGAATGGGTGACGTTTCGGGTCGAGACCATTCTTCAGACTGATTAGGGATAATGGAAACGAGAGATCTAGTCAGTGATGTGGAGAGATAAAGAACAACGAATGAAAGATATGCAAAAAAAAAACGATGATAAAGGGAGCAAGACATTGTAAGCTGTTTGTGGTGTGAAAATGAGAAGCTAGTGCGACTAGGGTGGGGGAGGGAGATAGAGAGAGAGAGAGGGAATGCCAGGGCCCGAGGGCTGAGGGAGAGGTGGGAAGGGGAGGAGACAGCAAGGGTTAACAGATTTGAGAAAATTCAATGTTCAAGCCCAGAGGATGCAGACTCCACAAGCGGAATATGAGGTGCTGTTCCTCCAGCTTGCAGTGTTGCTCACTCTGGCCGTGGAGGAGGCCCAGGACCGAGAGGACGGATATGGAATGGGAGGGGGAGTTGAAGTGCTGAGCCACCGGGAGGTCGGCTTGGTTATTGCAGACCGAGCGGAGGTGTTCGGCGAAACGATCGCCAAGCCTCTGTCGATATAGGTATCTGGTCTCACCGATATAGATCATCTGGCATCTGGAGCAGCGGATGCAGTAGATGAGGTTGGAGGAGGTGCAGGTAAACCTCTGTCGGACCTGGAAGGACTGCTTGGGTCCCTGAAAGGAGTGGAGGGGGGAGGTGAAGGGACAAGTGTAGCATTTCTTGCGGTTGCAAGGGAAAGCGCCCGGGGAAGGGGTAGAGCGGGAGGGAAGGGAAGAATTGACAAGGGAGTTGCAGAGGGAGCGGTCTTTGCGGAAGGCAGACAGAGGGGGAGATGGGAAGATGTGGCGAGTGGAGGGGTCACGTTGGAGGTGGCGAAACTGGCGGAGGACTATGTGTTGTATTTGCCGGCTGGTGGGTGAAAGGTGAGGACCAGGGGGACTCTGCCCTGTTTGCGAGTGGGGGAATGGGGAGAGAGGGCAGTGTTGCGGGGTATGGAGGAGACCCTGGTGCGAGCATCATCAATAGTGGGGGAGGGGAATCCCCGTTCTCTGAAGATTGAGGCCATTTGTGATGATCTGGTGTGGAACACCTCATCCTGGGAGCAGATTCGGCGTAGACGGAGGAATTGGGAATAGGGGATGGAGTCCTTACAGGAAGCAGGGTGGGAAGAAGAGTAGTCCAGGTAGCTGTGGGAGTCAGTTGGTTTGTAGTGGATGTCGGTCAGGAGTGTATCACCTGCAATAGAGATGGTGAGGTCAAGGAATGGTAGGGAAATGTCGGAAATGGTCCAAGTGTATTTGAGTGCCGGATGGAAGTTGGTGGAGAAATGGATGAAGTCAGTCAGTTGTGTGTGGGTGCAGGAGGTGACACCAAAGCAGTCGTCGATGTAACAGAGGTAGAGGTCGGGATGGGGCCCTGGTACGCCGAGAACAAGGATTGTTCGACGTACCCAACAAAGAGGCAAGCGTAGCTGGGGCCCATGCGTGTGCCCATAGCTACGCCTTGTGTTTGGAGGAAATGGGAGGAGTCAAAAGAGAAGTTATTGAGGGTAAGGACCAACTCCGCTAGGCAGAGGAGGGTGTCAGTGGACGGGTATGGGTTGCTCCTCTGGTCGAGGAAGAACCGGAGGGGCTTTGAGACCGTCCTGGTGGGGGAGATGGATGGATGGATGGATGGATGGATGGATGGATGGATGGATGGATGGATAGATGGATAGATAGATGGATGCTGGGCTTACCTGAAGTGTAAGAAATCAATATTAATGCCACTGGGCTGTAAGCTGCCCAAGCGAAATAAGAGATGCTGTTTCTCCAATTTGGTTGAACCTCACTCTGACAATGGAGGAGGCTGAGGACAGAAAGGTCTGTGTAGGAATGGGAAGGAGAATTAAAGCCTAGGCTGGGAAATAGCAAACAGTGGAGTAGCACTGGCTGCATGCAACAATCATGTTATTGAACATACAGTAGGAAATTGGCTAGTCGGCACACACACACAGGCCAACTATCCATCGCAACACCATGCAACTGCTTTTGGGGAATTTATCATATTTATGCCCCAGGCATTTTACAAGGAAGCACATGGATCAGCTTTCAGAAGCAAACAGGAAACCAAATGAATTTAAAATCTTAATCAGTTATTTGAAGAATTTTGCACAAAAATGTGATTTCAAGTCAAGAAGAATAATCAGCACTTAAAAATGAAAATTAAGTTTAAACATAAACTAAATGTCACACCTTCAGTTTGCATTACTCTATTCATTTCTAAGTTAAATGCAGAAAGTGTAATTCTGTAATCATTTCTAGTGATAAAAGTGATTACATATACTTGAAACTCAAGGTATGATGGTTCTGTACATTGCTGCGAGGGAAATGAGAGATAATAATACATGTACTTGTTTCATGGACGTATTAGTTCATAAGTACGACTGGATTTAAATGCAGTAATTTGAATGTGAAGAGCAATGCAGTTTGATATGAAAGCTGCATTACGATTTCCCTTGTGTTAAAGAAGAAACCTTACAATTTCCCTTTGTATTTTTCATGACATATCGACTTCATTGACTTTCCAATTCAGACAAGATTGCCAACATGGATTCTTAAACATACTTGTGTGTCCTAATAGTGATGAAAATGTCTGAGGAAGATGAAGAGCTCCCTCTGGTGTTGGACAAGATATGTTATTAATTCTGTCCTGGTGAAAAGTCTGTACAATGGGAAGTTTATCTGCTCCTTTTGATGCAGAGTAAAGGCAATTTCACAATTACTGTGATAACAAATTAGTTGTTAATTTTATAATATACCTTTTTTTGTTAATTTCATATCTCTAAAGTTAGAAAGTGCTTAAATAATTATGAAATATAAGGTTGGTATCATTTTTAATAAATTGTTCTTCACTCATGAAGGAAGCTATAAGTGATAGGACCAGAACCAGGCCATTCAGTCCATCAAGTCCATCAAGTCCATTCTGTCATTCAATCATGGCTGATCTATCACTCCCTCCTAACCCCATTCTCCTGCTTACCTCTGACACCCGTACTAATCAAGAATCTATCTCTGCCTTAAAAAGATCCATTGACTTGGCCTCCACAGCCTTCTGTGTTTTTCTGTGAATAGGACAGTGTTCAGAAGCACTAAGTAAGTTAACCATTGTTATTCACACTGGATAACTATGTTTTTCAGGAATGGATAACTGTAATTCAGAAAAATTCTCCTTTGGCAGAAAAAAACACTTTAAGACGTTTTGTGGTTTTGAATGGTGCCAAAAAAAAAATTCATAAATTCAATTCATGGATAGAAGTGAAGCTGATGTGTTTCTCTTTTAAGAAAGACCAAAGACCCATTTATGTTCCAATTATAAGGAACAGCGGTTGCTGGTTTATACTAAAGATACACACAAAAAGCTGCAGTAACTCAGCGGGTCAGGCAGCATCGCTGGAGAAAATGGATGTGATGTTCCAGGTCAGGACCCTTCTTCAGACTGATTGCTGATGGGATAGCGGAGTCAGGGGATATGGGGAGAAGGCAGGGACAGGGGTACTGGTTGTGGATGATCAGCCATAATCACATTGAATGGCGGTACTGGCTCAAGGGGCCGAATGGCCTACTCCTGCACTTATTGTGTATTGTCTATTGGGAGTGGGGAAAAAAACTGGGAGCAAAGAGGGTGCTGAGCAAATCATGGCCGGCAACAGATGACCTCGGGCAAGGGGATTCCCTGATAGGCAGATTGGTGGATACAGAAAGTTGTGAGTTCAAAAGAAATACATCGCTGTGATCTGTAAAGCTTGTTGAAGGATTTTTGGAGGAAGTGGTGGGTTGGGGGAATTGTGGGGAAAGGTATTGAAGTACGGTAATATCACAATTGAACTAGGTAGAGTTAAAGACTAAGAGTAGGAGCAGCTGTGAAAGAGGTGATTAGGGTAGGAATGGTGATTTGATGGCCTGAGTTGGTGTAAAGTGAAAAAGAAAAGGCTAATATTCCTATCTGCACTCAAATGTCTAAAACATACATTTAAAAAAAAAATCATAAATTGAATCCCAGTAAGAAATGGATTGCGGGGAGGTCATTGACCTTGAGTGAAGGATCAAAAACTGGGTTAGTGATTCATGTTGAATTATATGACGCTGAAACAGAATAAACACTCGTATATCTGAATATTTGAAATATTGAAAAAATTGTAATGAAAATTGGATGAGCATTTCAGGACATTAGGATTTTGTTTTGATGACTGCAAAGTGGATTGCAGATTATTTCGATTCTGTGTTTTTCTTTGTTCTTCTGTATCTTGAGTTGTATGCAAATTATTGGAATCTGTGGGCTATGTTTTATGTCGTTATAAGTTTTCATGGTTTGTACATGTGCAATTCACAAGCAGAACATTTCTGGACACTGACAGACACAAAATGCTGTAGTAACTCAGCGGGTCAGGCAGCATCTCTAGAGAAAAGGAATCGGTGACGTTTCGGGTTGAGACCCATCTTCAGACTTCAGAGTCTGACGAGCCCTTCTGAAGAAGGGTTTCGACCCAAAATGTCACCTATTCCTTTTTCCCGAGATGTCTGACCCGCTGTTACTCCAGCTTTTTGTGTCTGTCTTCAGTTTAACCAGCATCTGCAGTTCCTCCTTACACATTATGTCAGGCCACTATTTTTTTTCAGAGTTCAGATGATGTGTTAAGCTAGAAGAAAATTGGGTGCTGAAGCTGTTCACTGTCTTTTGGGTAAACCAAACAGTTAAATTGTGCATTTAACTTAAGGTCAAGTGATGTTGAACACACAGAGGGAGGCTTTTATGTGCAATTTGAATCCTATGTGGAAAAATAAGTTATAGACAAACTTTCACAACATTGCTGATGCTAAGCTGAATGAGAAATCGCTAAAACTTGTAATGTGAGCCACAATACTTCTATATGCTACACAATGGAAGGTTATGCAAAATTCAGTTGCTAAATGAGATCGGCCCTTCCACGAATGAGGTGGGATATTGTAAGTACGAACAGCAGATGCTGGTTTACACCGAAGATAGACACAAAATGCTGGAGTAACTCAGTGGGACACTCAGCATCTCTGGAGAGAAGGAACAGGTGACGTTTCCGGTCGAGACTCTTCCTCAGACTCGTCGAGTGGCTTTCTATGTGGCCAATGTCTTTGGACACAAAGGCCGCTAGGCACAGCAGTGATTCCACTCAGTGTATTCTGTGTAACTGATGTCACTGCTGTGAAATCCTACCACACGGGTGCAGTTTGCAAACGGTCGGTCTTGGAATGAAGCACACCTTTGTCACTGGCAGTTCACAACCTGCTCAGGCATCAATTACAGAGGCAACACTTACCTAGCCTGGGGTTGGGCTGGAGCACTGATGCCTTCAATCAAGCTGGCTGGTGTTGAATGTGTCCATCTCAAGGTAAGTCCATTGATCTATTTAGCTGGAGTACTCTGACCTTCACAGTAACTGCTCTGGGGAACAGTGCCCTAGCAGCCATCTGAGTGTGGTGCTGGATCTCATCGATTTCTTGCCACTCGATGGTATATTTGCCCCACCATTAGTGCATATGTTATACTCAAGTTAGCCACAAGGCTCAGAGCTCATTATTGTACCACAGGTCATGTGTTGCAAATTGTCCATGGTAGCACAATGCGTGACAAGAACCCACTGCTGTAAACATATGTTTGTTGCAAAATAACATTTTATTGTTATTGCTATTATAACTTGAAAAATGCATGGGATATATTTTGTAACAATCATTCTTCTGCTTCTAACATTGATCTTGCAAACCCATGTTTTATTTTTTTTAAAAAAGGTATTTTAAGAAAGGTTTAAGAAATTAAGTTTGGAACACAAAGAAAGCATTGATGTCACTTATGGTTGCACACTTTTTTAAATTCCAAGGAGCTAATTTAATTTTCAGATTATTAATGACCTCAGATTCAAGGTGAGACGTTGTGGATTGAAAGGTTGAAGTGAACAGTGGTGACAATTTTAAACTTAATAGATCGTTCACTAAATTAAAAATGCTAGTGTTGTTGTATTCCATGACATTTGAATGAGATGGCGACACTGGAAAGGTTCACAAGATCAATGGTAGAAGTAGTAGGACGAACTTTACTCAAATTCTCCCATGCATTTTTCAAGTTAGTAATAGCAATAATGATAAAATATTTCATGGTATTCAATAGTGACTGCATATAGTAGATACTCCATTAGTTTAATTATGGGTGCTGTTATCATGATTATTACATGAAATGAAAGAGTTATAAGAAGTGTATTTACAGCGATAGAAAACGAGTGCATATATAATAAGCGACATTGCTTATTCGCAAACTCTATACATGTTTTACTTAAAGAGAAATCGACTTATGGACAGTTCCCTGGAATGGAACCCTTATGTAATCCAAAGACAGTCTGTAAATAGATGTTAAACTGAGCTCAGCTGTGTATTACTGATTGATGCTAAAGCTTATTATACAATCATATCCCAGCACATCTTATCACCGCAGGAGAAATTTGTTTTACCTTTCTTAGGTTCTAGATTTTTTTGAGTATCATCTTGTACTAATTACATTTTCTAACAAAATATTATATTTTTAAAGACAAATCTTTAAAAGACTGCTGTTTTTCATGTTGTCTTAGACAATAAGAACAACTTTATAGAAGAGGGTGAATAGTCCTTTGTCATGCAATGAACCCTAAAGTTTTCTTTTTACATAGTCTCTCCAGGGGCCACAGTGTTAGTGGAGGTGAGTGCTGATATCCACATCTGCGGCATCTGCAAGCAACAGTACAACACGTTAGATACCTTCGTGGCCCACAAACAAAATGGCTGCCACCTGGGTACAGCCGCAGGTCCTAGTTCGGTCCAGTTTGTGACAGAGGCAGCACCACCAGCTACTCAGACTCCGACGGCGATAAGTACCATCACTGCACAGACACAGACCATCTCTGGTACGGATGAGGCAAACAGATTTCTACTTGAATATGAAGTAGAATAATGATGGCATGGTATTAATTATTAGCAATGCTTGTCTGAAGTACAGTCTTGGTTGTAGCTGAACTGAAATTTGTGTCACCATATCAACAGAATAAAAGTTGTGGTTAACATATCATCTTTTAGTGAAAATTAAATTAATATTAATACATTTATTCAGTTAATATAATATTATTGCACTATTATAAAATCCCTCATATTATTTACATTTCTGTCTCTGATGAACCTATGCTCACCTTTAAAATGTTTTATGTGTTTACATATTTGTAGAGGTTTTTACAATTCACTTTTATGTTTCTTGCATGTTTTTTCTCATGATCTTGTTCTTGTTCCTGTCTTAAACACTTTTGCTCATTTCTAAAGTGCTGTTAACTTTTTTTGCTGATTTCTGCAGGCACCGTAGATTAATTTGGCATCATGCATTGTGGGCCAAAGAGCCTGTGCCTATTGTTCCATGTTGTAACCTCTGCTTGGCTCTTGCAGAGTCACCAAACAAGGGCTTTCAACTGGGCTCAAGTTAAAACGTGGTTACTGAAGGAAATGGATGGCACTGGCGAAAATGTGCTGGTGACAGCAACACCATGGGGCCGAAAGGGAATGGGGGAGGGGGCAGAATGGCAATGGAAGAGGGGGTGGGAGAAGGAGGAGGGGGTGGAAGAATCCTGACCAGCACACCACATTAATTACCTACTGTAAATTGCCCCCAGTGTGTAAATGAGTGATAGAATTTGGAGGGAGTAGATAGGAATGTGGGGAGAATAAATGGATTAGCATAGAGTCAAAATGAAATGCTTGGCATCACTCTCCCTTTTCACGCACATCTGTTCTCTATGCAAGTAAGATGTTGCTCATGGGCCAATATAATGTATGAGTAACGCTTTGCAAAATGTTCCTTTAGGGGGCAGTATTGCACCAAATCTGCCGATAAAGCAACCTTCACATAATCAGTCAATAAATGTTATAGAGTAATACAGTGTGGAAACAGGCCCCTCGGCCCAACTTGCCCACACTGACCAACATGTCCCATCTACACTAATCCCTCCTGCCTGCATTTGGCCCATATCCCTCTAATCCTGTCCTATCCATGTACCTGTCTGAATGTTTGCGATAGTACCTGCCTCAACTACCTCCTCCGTCAGCTTGTTCCATATACCCACCACCCTTTGTGTGAAACAGTTACCCCTCAGATTCCTATTAAATCTTTTCTCCCTCACCTAAAATCTTTTGATTGGAACTAATTTATTTATTTTTTATAATTAATAGAATTCAATAGAATTGGCACACAGATATCTTAAAAAATTTTTACAAAAATACTTGAGTTATTGAATTAACTTTGAGCCTAAATTGCAGTAACAATAAGCTGCAAAATACTGTGCATTGTAGCACTTGTGCTTTGTATCCCCTCCTGTCACCTTTGATAGATGGGATAATGAGACTTCTGAAACTCCAGCCAAAATAAGAAAAATATCACGATATACCAATATAAATATACCAATGCACTTGCTTCTAGTGGCATTAATGGATCCTTTTAAAACTGATCATTGTGACTAATTTTGGTATAATGCCAATATCTATAGTGCAGTCAGGTTTATCCGATAATGAATAGGATTCAAAAGCTAAGAATGTTAAGTGTGTTGTGTACGAAACAGCAGATGCTGGTTTAAACCGAAGACACAAACAGCTGGAGTAACTCAGCGGGACAGGCAGCATCTCTGGAGAGAAAGAATGGGTGACGTTTTGGGACAAGACCCTTTTTCAGACTGGTTAGGGATAAGGGAAACAAGAGATATAAACGATGATGTGGAGAGATAAAGAACAATGACTGAAAGATGTGCAAAAAAGTAACGATGATAACGGAAACAGGCCACTGTTTGTAGGGTGAAAATGAGAAGCTAATGCGACTTGGGTGGGGGAGGGATAGAGAGAGAGAGAGAGAGAGAGGGAATGCCGGGGATACCTGAAATTAGAGAAATTAATCTGAATCTGGATGAACCTAGCGGGTCAGGCGACAATATTGGGAGGAAATGGACAACCTGTGTTTCACATCCAGACCCTTCATCTGGACTGAGGGAGTGTAGAACGGAGATAGCCAGTGTAAAGATGGGGGGGGGGGGGGGGAGCAAGAGCTAGCTGGATACAGTTAGGAATGTCTGGTGGCAGAGAGAAGATTGGAGATAACATCAGAGGCTGGAAGGTGTTCTTTCTTTCCTGTTTCTATAGCTTGAAATATTAACTCCTCTCTCCACGATGCTGCCAGACCTGTTAAATGTAGATATCCGATGAGAATTAGAACCAAATTGAGGTTAGATGTTCATGGTCTGAAATGGATAAGTAATCTACCAAGAGCTCTAGGTGTTATTGGTTGCCTGCAGCCTATTTCTATATTTGCAAGATTGTCATTAGTAGGCCAATATTTGCAAGAATTATTGTCTTTGGGAGAAACTAGAGGGGAAACTTCCAATGGTTGTGGTAAAAATGACTTTAACGTTGACGCTGTCTAGCATTTGCACTGGGAATACCATAAAGTTATCTCTGCGTATTTAATGTACAATCAGATAAATAAGCAGAGACCATCAGTTGGAAGAAGCAGAAAATGACATGGTTCACTGGAAGTGTCTCCAAAAGACTCGTCTTAAATAGGTCTTCGGAAGCAGGGAATGAGGGTCATGCTGAAAATATCTCTGAGTTAATTCCCAAGGGGAAAGACATTGTGCTGAAGATTGACTGCACTTAGTGAATCCAAGAAGCCAGTTTAAAAACTACGACTGTGCTTTGGGCTCTGGGTCATTTTTTTTAAAATGCAAGCTGAATTATTTATTTGTTGTAGTACATCGCTAATCCTGGTATTGATCTTTATTTTCATTGTTGGTGATCTATAGTATGACAGTTTTTTTTCCCCTGCTGGCAAATTTATTGCTGGTTTCCTGAATTTAATGTTTACAAAAAACAGTTCACATGAATCACAAGTTAGCATTATCTCTGAAATCCTCTTTGATAATTGATTTTATTGTCAAGATGTTGTTTTCCATTTGGCCGACTGAATATATACTTGAAACTTGGGACCTTTGGGCCTGATGTCATGCACACAAGAGAAACACAGTGGCCTAGGTTAATTAGTCTGAGAAGGTCTGAAACGGAGGTCTGAACATCCTCAGGTGTTCAGCTGCTAAAGATAGTCAGTAAGGAAACAGTTCTTTAATTCTGTGGCCTTAATCACTGAATTTTGAGACTGCAGACATTAAACATAAATCAAAATGATTTGTTAATTTATACTTCTTTTTCAAGGATGCAACAAAATGGTGACGATATTTTTCCAGATGATCACTCTGGTTTGGAAGACTGTCTTCCTTCCGACATACAAATGACATTCAGCAGACACTAAGACAGAGATTTTACTTTATGATCTGTTTTGTCCTATTTTAGTATGTTTGCCATTCATGTAGCATAATTCTAACTTGAACTCCCTTCGTCCATGTTTTGACAAAAACTTTTCACCCCAAAAAATTGGAAACCTATTTTAAAGCCTACTGTGGAGTCAAAAGCCAATGGAAGTTATTAAAGTTATTTTTTGGAGACATATGTTATAAAACGTTATTCAAACACTATTCTGATAAGATTGCCTCTTTCTCAGAATGTATAGATGGTCTTTAGTTTAGTTTAGTTTGGAGATACAGCGCGGAAACAGTCTCTTCGGCCAGCGATCCCTGCACATTAACACTATTCTACACACACTAGGGACAAGCCAATTAACCTACAAACCTGTATGTCTTTGTAGTGTGGAAGGAAACTGGAGTCCCCGGAGAAAACCCACGCATGTCATGGGGAGAACGTCCAAACTCTGTACAGGCAGCATCCTGGGACTCTGGCACTGCAAGGCAGCAACTCTAGTGCTGTGTCACTGTGAGGCCTCAAGTGAAATGATTTACAGCAGAGAAAGCAGTGAGCTTTGCCATTAGGTTTTTAGCCCGGCTAATACTGATAGCAGCAAGGCAATGCCAAAATTCGGGAGTCAGCTGTTTCGTACATTTATATTGTGCTGATAATTTGATGTTAACATTTACTTGTACAGAGCAAAATATTATTATTTTGTAAATTGTAAGGTTTCTAAGAAATTGAGAACATTTGATTATAAATCATATTAATTCTGTCTACATAGTTTCCAACAGTATGTCGGAGTTTGGCTTTGAACAAGGTTACCAGACTTATTTACCGAGCACCAGCAGTACGGGTCAAATTGCCAATTTATCCCTTGGACTAACAAGACTAACTGCAAAAAGATCAAAATCAAATTCGACATCACAGAAGAAGTTAACATGCTGTTACCCAGGTATGTTCAGGCCTTCTTAAAAGATTCATCATCTGGATTAGATATTGATATTATAAAATCCTATTTCTGATCATTCTCATAATCATCATAATCATCATCATAAGCATTATAATAATAATCATATTATACTTTATTAGCCAAGTATGTTTTACAACATACGAGGAATTTCATTTGCCATACAGTCATACCAATAAAAAGCAACAGAACACACAAAATACATTTTAACATAACCATGCACCACAGTGACTCCTCCACATTCCTCACTGTGATGGAAGGCGAAAAAAAGTTCAATCTCTTCCCTTTGTTCTCCCACCGGTCGGGGGCCTCGAGCCTTCCGTTGACGGGACGATCTTGACTCCCGTAGCCGGCGGCACTTGGGCTCTCCGCATCGGGGCGATCAAGCTCCCGCATCGGGGGGGGGGGGGGGGGATTCTCAGCTCCCCCGCGCCGGGCGATCTGACCCGGGCGGGTCAGGGCTGGTCGAAACCTTCTGCATCATTTGGAGCTCCCGACATCGATCTCTACCTGAGACAGCGAGCTCCTCGATGGTGGAAATCCGCAGGCCGCGTTTGGAGCATCGATCCCAGGCAAGGGATTGGCTCCGATGGTAAGTCCACGGCCCCGCGGTGGGGCTCAGTCCCGAGCAAGGCCGCCAGCTCCATGATGTTAGGCCGCAGAGCGACCGGAGATACAATCCAGAAAACAATCACATTTCCGGCAAGGTAACATATTATGAAAAAGGTTTCCACCAACCCCCCCCTCCCCCACCCCCCACATAAAACAAACCAGAGAATGACATATACTTTTAAAACACACTAAAATAACAAAAAAATAATAGACGTAAAGACAGACAGACTGTTGGAGGGCCACCATCGTGCGGCCCCCCTGGTGGACCTATACACGTATTTAAGTGCGTTAACTGAAAACTCAGCTTTGGCTTAAATCTTTCACTTCTACAAAATTGGAATTGTTTTCTCACAGTACAGTGCTTCCTTTTAGCTTGTCCAATCCAGATGCTCAATATAACTGTAAGGAAATGGAAACTGGACAGTGGGTGTGAGATTTTTAAGAAAGAACTGCCGATGCTGGAAAAATCGAAGGTAGACAAAAATGCTGGAGAAACTCAGTGGGTGAGGCAGCATCTATGGAACGAAGGAATAGGTGATGTTTCGGGTCGAGACCCTTCTTCAGATTGATGTGGGGGTGAGGCGGGAAGAAGAAAGGAGAGAGGCGGAGACAGTAGGCTGTGGGAGAGCTGGGAAGGAGGGAGAAAGCAAGGACTACCTGAAATTGGAGATTTTGGAGTCAATGTTCATACTGCTGGGGTGTAAACTACCCAAGCGAAATATGAGGTCCTGCTCCTCCAATTTGCAGTGGGACTCACTCTGTCCATGGAGGAGACCCAGGACAGAAAGGTTGGATTTGGAATGGGAGGGGGAGTTGAAGTGCTGAGCCACTGGGAGATCAGGTTGGTTAACGCATACTGAACGGAGGTGTTGGGCGAAGCGATCGCCAAGCCTACACTTGGTCTCACCGATGTAGAGCAGTTGACACCTAGAACAGTGGATGCAATAGATGAGGTTGGAGGAGGTGCAGGTGAATCTCTGCCTCACCTGGAAAGACTGCTTGGGTCCATGGATGCGGTCAAGGGGGTAGGTAAAGCGACAAGTGTAGCATTTCCTGCGGTTGCCCCAAATTGTTTTCCCCAAATATATTTATTATGGCCACGCTTTCAAGATGTGTGAGTTGCAGATGAAATTAAATTTTATGAAATTAAATGAAATTAAATTTAAAGAAACAGCAAGGGAACAGGCCCTTTGGCCCAATGAGTCCAAGATGACCATCAATCATCAGTTTGTCCTGCTCTTTCACTGTTTATCACATTCCCCACAGCCAACAATGGACCATTGTGGGCAACATCTTTCCTTGGTCATCGTTGCTGGCTTTGATCTGTCTTTTTGCATATCTTTCATTAATTTGCTCTGTGTACCTTTTCATATATCTCGGCACCCTCCCTCCTGACTCTGAGTCTGAAGAAGGGTGTCGACCCGAAACGTCACCTGTTTTTCTCCAGAGATGCTGCCTGCCCCATTGAGTTACTTCTTTTTGTGTCTACAATGTAGTCCAGCATCTTCAGTTCCTTCCAACACATCAGTTCACAGGAATTCTATGTTATCCCACTTTTGCAAGTGCTCCCTACACACTCTGGGCAATTTTTACAGAGGCCAATTAACCTACAAACCTGTACATCTTTGGGATGTGGGAGGGAAGTGGAGCATCTGGAGGAAACCCATGCGGTCATAGGGAGAATGTGCAAACTCCACATGGGCAGCACCCGAGATCAGGATTGAACCCGGGTTTTCTGGCTCTGTTCTACCAACTGTGTCGCTGAAATGTATATTTTAAATTAAATTGTGATCCCGTTGATTTTGTTTGAATTAATGTTTTGTTTATTTTCTTCTCACCTTTCTCTTGAAAGCATACGGAGAATTGGCCTCCAATGCCTTCTGAGGCAGAGAATTCCATAGATTCACAACTCTCTGGGTGAAAATGTTTTCCGTCATCTCTATTCTAAATGGCCTACCCCTTCTCCTTACACTGTGGCCCCTTGTTCTGGACTTCCCCAACATTGGGAAGATGTTTCCTGCCTCTAGAGTGTCCAATCCTTTAATAATCTTATGTGTTTCAATGCTTAGCTGCCGAGTCATTGGGAGAAGCAAAAAAGTTACTGGTATTTCGTGTAATTTATGAAAATTTTATTTATTTTGTCTTTAGGTTGTGCTTTTAAAACATCCCATGGAAATAAAGATTTAGATCGTCATTTAAGAACTCACACAGGTAAGATCATATCCGTGTATATTGTTTGAAAAGCGAAACATTTCAGATTCTAGAAATCTAATATAAAAGCAGAAAATGCTGAAAATAGAAGGTCAGACATCATCTGTGGAGTTTGGATTGTGAACTGAACATCGATTTGGAATGTTAACATGAAATGTTAGCTCCGGTTTCTCTCTCCACAGATGCTGTCTCACCACCTGAGCATTTGCAACATTTTTTGTTTTTTATTTATTGTAGCTTAATTGCTCAAATGGTCACAGATTGCATTAAATCTTCTGACTCTACTTATGAGAGGTATCTAATCATTAAGTAGGGCGGTACAGTGGTGCAACTGTAAAGTTGCTGCCTTACAGCACCAGAGACCCGGGTCCCATCCTGACCACGATTGCGGGGTAGTGCTACAGTGGTTGTATTTTCTTCCTGTGAAGGCGTGGGTTTTGTCCGGATGCTCCGGTTTACTCTCACACTCCAAAGATGCACATGTTTGTAGGTTAACTGGCTTCAGTAAAATTGTAAATTGTCCCTAGTGTGCGGGGTAGTGCTGCTGTGCGAGGTGATGTCTAGTTGGAATGGACTCGATGGGCCGAAGGGCCTGTTTCTGCGCTGTATCTCTAAAGTAAGTAAAACCCGCCACTTTATATTGACCCTTTAACTTGAGCTAGTGACTTATGAGGAATTGACATCTGCTTTAAAGTTCTCCGGAGGTTTTCTTATTGCCTTCCTCATGTTCAGCTACAGTACCTATTGTTTCAAAATTGGCTTAGCCATAGAATATGAAGGATAGTGGTAATACTGACTGGATCAGTTATGTTCTGCAAGATCAGTGCTGGAACCTCTGTTCCTCTGTTGTTTATATATAACTGAAGGGCCTGTTTCTGCGCTGTGTGACTATGACTTACCTTTATTGGTAATAGGATACACCGTAACACCAGGTGGCTGTCTCGCCAACAGTCTGTATGTCCCCTCTGTTTTTATTATTTTAAGTATGTTTTAAAAATATGATTTAGTGTTTCTTGATCTGTTTTATGTGGGGGGTGGGGGAGTCGGGGGGGGGGGGGGGGGGGGGGGGAAACCATTTTCAGTCACATACCTCGACAGTGATTCGATTTTTCTCCGTGTCGAATCTCCGTCGCTCCTGAGGCCTAACAACATGGAGTTGTGCGGCCTTTCCTGAAGACCGGCCCGGCGCTTCAAGCCGCGGGCGCTGCGCAAACTTTAACATCGAGAGCTGCGATCCTTTGCCGAGGATTGTGGAGAGCTCCAACCGCGGGGCCTGTGGACTTTAACACAGTGAAGCCTGCGGCCTCCGGTAAGACGATGCCGGCTAGGGAGCTCCTTGCCGCGGAGTGTTCCATTCTGTCCCGACACTGGAGTTTCGATCATCCCGACGCAAGGACTTCAGACATCGGACCATCGGCAGCGGCGAACTGAGGAGGGTTCAAAATGGCCGACCATGGGTGAACAAAGGAGGAAGATGATTGAACTTAATTTCCTTCCATCACAGTGAGGAATGTGGATTTATATTAAATTTTATTTTGTGTGGCTGTGTGTATTGTTGCTTTTCACTTAATATGGCTGTATGGTAACTCGAATTTCACTGTACCTTAATTGGTGCATGTGATAACAAACTTGAACTTGATAGGTCATCAGTCTTTTTCTCAAGGTAGACGTGTCAAATACTAGAGCACAAAGCCTGAAGATGGGAGGGGAACATTTTAAAGATTGTGAGACATGTCTGTTTCACAGAGTGCCTGGAAAGCATATACATAAGATTGACAAGAAAAGGAATGGGTGATGTTTTGGGTCGGTACCTTTCCTCGGACCCTACTTCAAGCATATACATAAGCTTAGTTCTTTATTTCGTATATGCACATTCGTTACACTCTTCCCGCATATTTTTTGCAGTATACATTTAAAATATTTCCTATGTCTCTTACAGGTTGGGAGTGATTTCAGTGTACTATTTGTTACTTGGAATCTGCACCCTTTCGGCCTGTCATCTCATCCTTCTCTTGTGTATTGGATCGAGCAGTGCGCCGAGACTGAATTGTTAATGATAACGTCTGGGAATTTCATTACTTCTAATTTCATTCTAATAGTTAATAAAATGTGCTTTCCCTGCCTCATAAGAGCATACAGCATGAAATAAGACATGTGCACTTTATCTAGATAGGCATGTTTTCTTTTCCAAACATGTAATTTTAACCTTCTGTTTTTTCAGGTGAAAAACCATTCAAATGTGATATTTGCAGCAAGAGATTCAGTCGTCTGGATAAGCTGAAGATGCACAATCGTTCACACACTGGAGAGAAGCCACACAAGTGCAAGCACTGTAACTATGCCGCTGCTGACAGCAGCAGCCTGAAAAAGCACCTCAGGATCCATTCTGATGAGCGTCCATTCAAATGCCAGATATGCCCATATGCCAGCCATAGTTCCAGCCAGCTCATTATCCATCTTCGTTCTCACACTGGTAAGCATGCATGAATCAGAAAGTCGAAGATGGACACAAAATGCTGGTGTAACTCAGCGGGACAGGCAGCATCTCTGGATAGAAGGAACGGGTTTCATTCTCTTAGATTGTTATCTGCTGATTCTGAAAGCATCACTCCCCTGATATACTCACTTGCAGAAAGATTATGCCTTGAGCTCACTTCTGTTAGTGCTGCGTGCTGTTTTGCTTGACATCATTGATTGTTGTTTCTTCCTTGTTCATGTACCTCGAAGTCCCACCTCTGTACAAACCTAATGGAATCTTATTTCCATTTCCATTTGTGATCTATCCAAATCGCATTTTCTTGTCTAGTGATTTATCTCTCGATATTCACTGTCTCCGAGAGAGACCAGTGTAAATTTTCTGCTGACAGTATTTGAATGCTGCTTGTAGAGCGTGCAGTTTGATGGCGTAAGAACATTTGAGAGACCAGATGCTAAAATAGAGGGGGAAAGCATTTTTGTTATTTTTGTTTAGTACAGTTTGTTGGTCCAGAACAATCTATTGCATTGAAGACAGACACTAAAAGCTGGAATAACTCAGTAGGGGTCAGGCAGCATCTTCTGGAGAAAAGGAATAGGTGATGTTTCGAGGTCGAGACCCTTCTTCAAACTCAAATCTATTGCATTGGTCACTTCCAATCTACTGTCATCAATAAAAAATGATGTATCAAGAAACATAAATCTGTTCCTTATCAATAATGTCCAAGCAGAAGCTAAAAAAGCAAAGCATAGATTAACTACCATTAGCCCCAGGTAATTAAATTATTAATTGTGAAATCTGACTTGAACCTGCTGGTGACTTTCATATTGCACGTCTTGTACAGTTAACTTTATGTTATAGTGTGCCTTGCACAACCTTTCATGCACATTTCTGTTTTGCCATCTAGGTGATGCTCCTTTCCAATGCCAGTTGTGTGATGCCAAGTTTAAAATCAACTCTGACCTAAAGAGACACATGCGCATCCATTCTGGTGAGAAGCCCTACCAGTGTGACTACTGTGACTACCGCTGTGCCATGAAGGGTAACCTCCGGTCTCATGTCCGTGTGAAGCACAGCATGGAGAATACTTTCAAGTGCCCGCAGTGTGCCTTCCAATGTGGCAATAAATCCACACTGCGGCAGCACATGAGGTCTCACCAGCCGGATAAGCCGATAAAATGCTTGCATTGCAGCTACTCCTGCTCCAGTAAAGGATCGCTGAAGGTACACGAAAGAATTCATTCCGAAGATCGACCTTTCCGGTGCAAATTTTGCTGTTTTGATTCAAAGCAACGGAGTAACTTGCTCATGCACGTAAAGAAACATCACGTAGGCAAGGACAAGATGGGTTCGGGGAAGAAAGATGCTGATGGGCAAAAGCAGAACAGTTCAAGGTTGGTGGTTAAACTAGACGCCAAAAAGCCTTTCAGGTGTGACATGTGTGAGGCAGGTTTTGTCCGAGAAGATTCGCTGCGCAGCCATAAGAACCAACATCGTGATTTGTCCCACAGCACGGAAAGCGGTGAACTTGGAGTTCTACAACTGCAGATGCATCACGAAAGCCAAAGCAATTCTTCAATGCCTAGCGGCCTTCAGTCAAGATCAGTCGCATCCTTTAGCAAAGCAGAGGTGAATATTATAGTTAGCCACCAACTAAATCCGACCAACTCCATTGTTCAAGCAGCGGTAAATGAACATCACACAGTAAGAGATTCCCTGGTGTCTGAACCAAACCCGGTCAGGGATGACGTAGCCTCTAGCAACCAGCTGCAGCTGTTACAACAGGTCAACTTAATTGCCCCAACCCAACAGGCAATATCCCAGAATGAAGTTGAAGCTAACTCGTCTTTGGAGCAGGAAGGCCCTTTGCTCGGCCCCATGGACTCCAGTGCTACAGACACCCTCCATCAGGCTCTAATGCAGACCACCACAGTTGCTAGTCAGGGTTCTTCAAGCAGCCAGTCGTTTATCACTGGTTCTACCATCAACTGCTCAGATCTGGATGGCCTCAATGCCCTCATTCAAGAGGAAAGCAGAGAGGTCACTGTAGTTAGCAGCGATTGTAACCAGACTGTTGCGACCGTCCCCTCATCCTCAACGTCACCCATCTTCTCTTCCTCATCACCTCAGATGCAAGGATCTAAGCAAACCTACTCTATTGTTCCAGCAGCGGGTCCATCCAGTGTTACTTGTTCAGTGTTACAAATCCCATCTCACAACTCTTCAGCCACCGGATTTCCCTCCCAATCCGAGGAAACAAACAGTATTTTGGTATCCAGCATTGGCATCAGCACTTCGGGAGTGATTATACAGAGTCTGCCAATGGTTTCCACGGCACAACAACAGCCATCTGACGATCAGCTCTCCCAAAGGGCTTTCTACTCCGAATCCAGAGTTCCCTCAACCTTAGTCCTACAGGACACCTCACAGCTCTCTGATAGACAATCAATGCAGCTCACCTCTGGAGCAAATAGCACTCAACCTACCATTTCTGTAAATAAAAGTCAAGGATGGACAATGTAGTAAAGGTGGAATATCTTGGAACCCCTGTGTAAAAAATTGTACTTTATCAATGAGTTCCGAGTGGAATCTAAAAATCGAAACATAGATCAACTATCATTGACTAAAATGTAGTATTGAAGTACAATACAGTGTGGTGTTTGCTGTATTCCATAGGCAACTCTAGTCTGGCAAGTCTGATAGCTTTGAGGGTTTAAGGTGGGACCACTGCTGGGATAAATTAGTTAAGTTAATGTCACCTCAGATCTTGAACTTGCCTTGTAGCCTCTGTTAAACTTAGCAGAGATCAGATACAAATCTTCTGCTTAATTGATATTTCAAAACATTAACTACTTTGTTCTTGGGTGAGTCCTATACTTAGTATCTCATTGCAAGGGAACATTCCAGACTTGGGGGAGATGCAGAATCGACTTTGAATCACATTATGTTCCTTTGAACAAAGATTTTTACTGTTAAACCATATTGATTGAGAAAGGGAGGATGCTAAGTAGGAATGGGGAGAAGCAGTATGGGTTTGGAAGCCTTTTCAGCTTTGATCCCTGTGGAGTTAGTTAATGTAAAACTAAGTCAACATTAGAAGTGCTGCTACAATTGAGATCCAACAATTAAATCATTATCTTCTGTAGGTATGTGTTTGTCATATGGTATATCTTCATAATCATTTGCTGTCTTGGCTCTCAGGGTAGGGTCCTTCAGGAGCAAAAATGTTCCAGCAAAAACAATGATTTTTCATTTGATCATAGTAACTGGTGTCAAATGATTGTATCTAAATAACCAATGTCAACTGCACCACCTGGAGGAAGATGAAGTTAAAGCAGAAGAGATAAAGAGTGCAGAAAATTAAGAGTCTGCAGCATGCAGGGTAAGATTCATGATTTTGTTTCTCTTAATTGTTTTGTGCAATCTTTAATTGAATCTAATAATTCAGTTGAACACAATCATTCTCTCATAGATTTAATTTAAATTTAAAATTAATTAACTGGTAAATTATAACAACCAACCATCTGACTATTCTTGAGAGAGGATCAATTACGTAATGTATCGGTAGGCTGGAGTCAGATAAAGTGCAGGAACAATGTACTAATAATATTACACTTTAATTAAGACAGATCTGGTAAATGTTGAGTTTTGCTATTCTCTGAATGCAGCCACTCAACTCAAGCAGATAATGAAAGTTTACCAGTGCAAGAAATATAATCTTGTGAGTGCCACCACATCAGTTAAGCATCATTCTGAAATTAGAGCTTTACTGTAATCATTGTAAAATACATTATCAAAGACCAATTGCAAGAGGAATGGAAATTTGTGTCACTAACTAATTGGTGTAGGTATATTCACTGGGAATTACCTCAGCATCCTTATCTAAATAATTATTTAAGCTGGATATAAATTACTTAATTATCTTCAAAGATTAGAAAAGTTGAGTGCATGTAAATTACCTGTAGAACTACATACTTCTGTCAAATGTGCCCACCCATCAAATCCATTGTGCAAAGGCATCGCAGGCTCTTCTGCAAAAACCTGGGGCAGGCAGTAAAATAGTGTGTCCCCTTGTTTGAATGGGGAATGATTGGTACCATCTTGGTACCAAGGGTGGCATGGTGGCACAGCGGTAGATTTGCTGCCTCACAGTGGCAGAGACCTGTGTTCGATCCTGACTACGGGCGCTTGTCTGTTCGGAGTTTGTACGTTCTCCCTGTGACCGGCGTGGTTTTCGCCGGGAAGCTCCGGTTTCCTCCCACACTCCAAAGGGGTACAGGTTAATAGACTGTGTTGGATAGAGCAAGTGGACTGGGATAGCTGGTCGGCGCAGACTCGGTGGGCCAAAGGGTTTGTTTCCACGCTGTACCTCTAAACTAAACTAAACTAAATCTTGTGGATTTCAGTCCTGATAGTTCTGTTTAGTTTATTGTCACGTGTACCGTGGTACGGTGAAAAGTTTAAGTTGCGTGCTAACCAGTCAGCGGCAGGACCATACATGAATACAGTCAAGCCATTCACAATGTACAGATACATGATAAGGGAATAACATTTAGTGCCAGATAAAGCCAGTAAAGTAGGATAGTGCTGGTGTATGGGGATCGCTGGTCGGCACGGATCCTGAGGGCCGAGGGACATGTTTGATCACTGTACGTCTAAACGTAACTAAACTAAATATGACTTGCCACTTATCAACCCATGGCTGGAATGTTGCCTGGGTATCGTTACATGCCTGCAGAGACTGGATTATTCGCTGAAGGCCAAGAATGGAATTAAACATTGCATCATCACCCTCAAGCATCCCCATTTCTGATCTCATCACAGCAGAAGGATAGTGAATGATAAGCAGCTGAGGTGGACTCTGCTCTGTGGAACCACTGCAGTGATGTGCTCAGGTTGGGATAACAACAGTAATAACAGCCCACCCTTCTGCAAAGGTATGGTTTTACAACATTGGAACACTTTACTTCTTAATGCTCTTTATTTCAGTTTGACCTGTGTTGCTTATTCCACACTTGGTCAAGCTCACCAGCAAGAAGCTCCCTCCTGGTTGCTGCATTCCCCTCTGAGTGCAGACATTTCTGAAGCTTCCCAGTCAATTCTCTTGTTAAAAGAAAAGCCCAAAGTGCTGTTGCAGCTCAGCGGGTCAGGCAGCATCTCTGGTGATCTCTCTGTTCTCCAGTGATGCTGTGTGACCCATTGTGGTCCTCCAGCACTTTATGTCTTATTTTGTAAACCAGCATCTGCAGCTCCTCGTTTCTCCAGTCAATTCTCTTGATATCAGCAGCGTCCACAGTGAGAAAAACAAGAGCTGAACACGATGCACGTAGATCGGGGACAGAAGTGAGTTACAAATGATTCACTCATTAGGCCAGTCCTTGATTCCTGGAGAGGCATGTACTTGCTTATATGGTTTGCAAACTCAATTGTGTCAGAAGTAACTGCAGATGCTGGTTTATATAGAAGATAGAGGCAAAAAGGTGGACTAACCTAGCGGTCAGGCAGCATCTGTGGAGCAAGGAATAGGTGACATTTCGGGTCGAGACCCTTCTTCAGACCGAGAGTCGGGGGTGATGGGAAACAATAGATTTGAAGAGGAACATGGAACACATTAATGAAAGATATGCAAACTAAAATGTCGGGTCATTTTTCATGAATGATCGGCCGTAAGGTTTACTCAAGGTAAAATTCATTTTTAAGTGCGTTCATCCTTAAGTAAACAGCACTGCGCAATGCAATCCTTAGACAATTTTAACCTGCTCAGTAGAAATAAGCCTAGCCACTATAAAATCACCTTATCATCATTTAGGATTTAGGCGGCTATTAATTTAACCTGATCGTTTTGAAATACAAGCCATGACATTAAGTTGATGAGACATTGCTTCTTAAATTCTTTCCAGATTGTTTCCTGGAATAAAATTTCACTAGGGTGGGCTTGCTGCCATGTCCAGTTCCAGTTAGTCAACTTTATGGACCATTTAACTGACTCATACCTCTTGAGATTTATGTAAGTCTGGCTCACATGCATAACCGTAAGTTAAAAGCTTTATAGTTGGGTCTGACTTGCATAATATTTACTATTTAAAGTTTATAGTAGCAATTTTCCATCACTATCAATAAACTTTGTTATTTTGGTGAATTAAAATGCTGACATTCCATCCACAAAGTATTAACAAACCCTTTTATAATAGAATGCTGCATTTTCCCCTGTGATAATGTGGAATCATTGAAAGTTACAGCACAGAAAAACATCATGAGGTCTATCGTGTTTGTCCTGGCTCTTTGTTGGACCAATCTAAAATGAATTCATATTCATGTTCTTTTCACACCACTTTCTTTCAAATAGGATAGATTCATACTGGAACAAAAGATGGTTAAAGCAGCATTGATGAACATGGAAGTTTATCAGACTGATTGGGGAGAGAAATGGAGGGAGAGTGGGCAGGCAAAAGGTCAACATAGACGAGGGGTGGGGGTTTATAGGCAGATGCTTTGAAAACAAAGGCGAGGGATGTGGAGTTGCAGATAGGGTGTAAAGGGCGGGGGGGGGGCCACGTTGTGAGGCGAAAAGTAGCGGGTTCAGGTTTGGGGGCAGTTGGTGAGAGGTTACCTAAAATTGGAGAATTCATTGTTCATACCATTGAGATATAAACTACACAAACAGAATAGGAGGCATTGTTCCTCCAGTCTGCATGTGGCCTTACACGGACCTCTCACTTAAACCCACTCCCCAACTGCCCCTCCCTTTCTCCCTCACACCCCCTCCCTCTTCCCTCCCCTGTACCCCACCTATTTCTCCCCTCCACTCACTTTCCCACGTACCCCCCTCTGCCACTTTACTCCCTCTGGCTTTACAAGCCACAACTCTTTAAACCTGTCTCACACTTTCCCTTCTTTGGCCTTTGTTCCAATCATTAAAACCATGTGCGGACATTGTGTTGAAGGACAAGTAGCCGGAGCAAAGAAATCAAAGCCAAATAACCGAATGGAAACGAAGCCCAAACGGCAACGAACCGAAAGTGCGGGACGCTTACAAGCCAACTAACAGAAAGTGCGGGACGTTTACAAGCCGACTAACCGAAGGGATGCGTCGCCTACAAGCCCACTAACCGAATGCCGCTCTGCTGAAAAGTCAAATAATGGCTTGTGTGGTAAAATGACCCCCACCCTCTCGTCTCCATCGGCCAGTGATGTGATGGACACGGGGTCTGGAACAATCGCTGAAACGTCCCGCCCCCCGACTACGTCATGTCCGTTATTTGACTTTTCGGCGGAGCGGCATTCGGTTAGTTGGCTTGTAGGCGACGCAGCCGTTCGGGTAGGTGGCGTTTGGGCAGAGTGGCCATTCGGTGAGTTTGCTTTTAGGCGACGCAGCCTTTCGGTTAGTTGGCTTGTAAGCGTCCCGCACTTTCGGTTCGTTGGCGTTTGGGCTTCGTACGCTTTTGGTTATTTGTCGTTTCGGCTATTTGGCTTCGACTTCTTTATCTTCTCGTCCTTCGACGCCACGTCCGGGTACCATTAAAACACCCCGTTGCTTATGGTTAGAAGATTTAGAATTAGAATCCCTTTATTGTCATTCAAACAAACAAAGGTTTGAAAGAAATTTTGTTCCCAGCAGTCACAACAGCAAAATAAACATAACACATAATTAGCGTAGTTCCACACAAACATCCATCACAGTGAATCTCCAAACACCTCCTCACTGTGATGGAGGCAAAAGTCTTATCTCTTCCCTGTTCTTCTCCCACGGTCAGGCAGTCAAACTGCTGCGTTGAGGCGATCAAGGCTCTTGATGTTAAAGCCCCCGGCATGCGATGGTAAGTCCCGCCGCCGATTAAACCGCACCGGGCGATGGAAGGCGCTGCGACGGGCTGATTCAAACCCCGCGATTCGGGGCGGGCGAAGTTGCCGTTGCGGGAGCTCCCGAAAATCGGTCTCCTACCAGGGACTTGCGAGCTCCCGATTTTACCGTCCACAGGGCCTATTAACTGCCATGCTTTATACTGCCTCTACCCATTCCCATCTTTCTTCTTCGCCCCTGGTCCATTCCCGTTACAAACAGTCTGAAGAAGGGTCTCAACTCGAAACGTCACCTAATAATGTTCTCCGAGGATGCTGTCTGAACTGCTGAGTTACTCCGGCACTTTGCGTCCTTTTGTGTATTAACTAGCATCTTTAGTTCTTTGTTCCTACAATCAACCATAGAAATATTTTACATTTTTATAAGTTCAGTGAATTCTGAAAGAGCTATCGACTTCTGGAACAATTGGCCCAGTGAGTGAGATAAAAATGTTCTGGATCCCCCAAAGTAAGCCAGGTAAATGAAAAAAATGGAACGGTCCGGTGGCATGGCGGTAATGTTGCTGCCTTAAAGTGCCAGAGACCCGGGTTCGATTCTCTACGGAATTTGTAAGTGACCGCGTGGGTTTTCCCCGGGTGCTCCATTTTCCTCCCACAATTCAAAGACGTACAGGTTTGCAGTTTAATTGGCTTCAGTAAAGATTGTAAATTGTCCCTAGTGTGTAGGCTGGTGCTAGTGTACGGGGATCGCTGGTCGTCACGTACTTGGTGAGCCGAAGGGCCTGTTTCCACGCTGTAAGTCTAAACTATCTCTAAACTAAACTAAGTCTGAACTAAAAACCCTGAATAGTAAAAGGTGGTTTAACTTTGACTAGAGCAGCTGTAACCACAATTTCCTGAATTTTGAAAGATTGCCTTCAGGGATCCCAGATGTATGTCTTTAAGATTTTTCTTTCCTAAATTAGCTATTTGGTTAGATGTAGAAACGCTTCCCCCCTCTTCCAGGAAAATGTATACACTGTCTTGGAAAGGGAAGAGAGAGAGGTGGGAGCAGATGGAACTTGATGGTTCAATGATTTTAGTTTGCATGTTTGTGGTTTCAGCTAACTCCCGAGGCAACCTGTTCTCTGCTCTGACTTCTCTCTTTATAGAACCATTTCTATGTGGCCCAGATAGTAGGAAGGAACTGCAGATGCTGGTTTAAACTGAAGCTAGACATAAAAAGCTGGAGTAACTCAGCAGGTCAGACGGCATCTCTGGAGATAAAGGAATGGGTGATGTTTCGGGTTGAGACCCTTCTTCAATCCGAAGAAGGTCTATCTTCATTTTCTTTTTCATTATCTTCACTATCTTCATTCCTTTGTAGCTCCCTTCTCATTCTTAGTCATAATTTTACGTGTAATGACCCCACTTACTCCCAGTGTAGCTAGGGAAATTGTGTCTCCTAAAAACTCTCTCTATGGCTTCAATCATTAAAAGTGCACATTGTATTCAAACCTTCATTGTATAATTTGATCGGAACGCTCTCTCTGTTCTTTGGTACGTATCACATAAGACATTGTATTGCAAACGTGCTGGTGGATGCTTTAAAATAATTGCACCACGTTGACACCTAGAGTGCACCTGGACTGCATGTCCAATGGTACTTTATTGCCACATTTACCGTAGTACAGTGGAATTCCCTTTTTGCATATAGTTCAATAAAATCACACTTTACTTTGGCGCATTCTTACTTAAGTACAAGAATTAAGAATCGCAGATCACTCTAGCAGTATACAAGTGTCGCCACGTTTCTGGTGCCATCTTATATTACTCAAATCTTGTTAAAAATGTGGAGTCGTAACTTGGGCATAAAGACCTGTTGCCCTGCCAGTGTCACTGGGTCACAGTTGCAGGGGTTGGCCTGGCCAGGTGAGGTCGATGTTTTCCACCAACGCTCCACTGCTCCGTGCAGCTGCAGGCCGTGTCTGATCTGCACGTTGTTGGCGGTCACAGTTGTGCACCGGTAGAGTTACTGCCGTACAGCGAATGCAGCGCCGTAGACCCGGGTTTGATACCGACTACGGAGGCTGTCTGTACGGAGTTTGTACGTTCTCCCCGTGACCCACGCGGGTTTTCTCCGAGATCTTCGCTTTCCTCCCACACGCCAAAGAAGTACAGGTTTGTCAGCAAATTGGCTTGGTAAACGTAAAGATTGTCCCTCATGGTTGTAAGATAGTGTTAATGTGCGGGGATCGCTGGTCGGTGCGGACACGGTTGGCCGAAGGGCCTGTTTCCGCGCTGTATCTTTAAACTAAACTCAACTAGACTGTACAGTGGCTTGCAAAAGTTTTCATACCCCTTGAACTTTTCCACATTTTGTCACGTTACAACCACAAATGTAAATGTATTTTATTGGGATTTTATGTGATAGACCAACACAAAGTGGTGCATAATTGTGAAGTGGAAGGAAAATGATACATGGTTTCCAAATTTTATTACAAATAAAAAACTGAAAAGTGTGGCGTGCAAAAGTATTCAGCCCCCCTGAGTCAATACTTTGTAGAACCACCTTTCGCTGCAAGTCTTTTGGGGTATGTCTCTACCAGCTTTGCACATCTAGAAACTGAATTTTTTGCCCATTCTTCTTTGCAAAATAGCTCAAGCTCAGTCAGATTGGATGGAGAGCGTCTGTGAACAGCAATTTTCAAGTCTTGCTGGAGATTCTCAATTGGTTTTAGGTCTGGACTTTGACTGGGCCATTCTAACACATGAATATGCTTTGATCTAAACCATTCCATTGTAGCTCTGGCTGTATGTTTAGGGTTGTTGTCCTGCTGGAAGGTGAACCTCCGCCCCAGTCTCAAGTCTTTTGCAGACTCTAACAGGTTTTCTTCCAAGATTGCCCTGCATTTGGCTCCATGCATCTTCCCATCAATTCTGACCAGCTTCCCTGTCCCTGCTGAAGAAAAGCATCCCCACAACATGATGCTGCCACCACCATGTTTCACAGTGGGGATGGTGTGTTCAGGGTGATGTGCAGTGTGTTTTCCGCCACACATAGCGTTTTGCATTTAGGCCGAAAACTTCAATTTTGGTCTCATCAGACCAGAGCACCTTCCTCCACATGTTTGCTGTGTGCCCCACATGGCTTGTGGCAAACTGAAAACGGGACTTCTTATGGTTTTGTTTCAACAATGGCTTTCTTCTTGCCACTCTTCCATAAAGGCCTGATTTGTGGAGTGCACGACTAATAGTTGTCCTGTGGACAGATTCTCCCACCTGAGCTGTGGATCTCTGCAGCTCCTCCAGAGTTACCATGGGCCTCTTGGCTGCTCTCCTTGCCCGGCCTGTCAGTTTAGGTGGACAGCTATGTCTTGGTAGGTTTGCAGTTGTGCCATACTCTTTCCATTTTCGGATGATGGATTGAACAGTGCTCCGTGAGATGTTCAAAGCTTGGGATATTTTTTTATAACCTAACCCTGCTTTAAACTGCTCCACAAATTTATCCCTGACCTGTCTGGTGTGTTCCTTGGGCTTCATGAGGCTGTTTGTTTACTAATGTTCTCTAACAAACCTCTGAGGCCTTCACAGAACAGCTGTTCGGATTTTGCGGATACTGAGATTCGATTACGGACACAAGTGGACTCGCCGCTATTTACTATTAGGTGACTTCTGAAGCCCCTCACTGCATTTTGCACTGAGATTTTATTTAGATTCACACACAAGTGGACTCTATTTACTAATTAGAAAGGGATTTTATTTAGGGGTATCAGAGTAAAGGGGGCTGAATACTTTTGCACGCCACACTTTTCAGTTTTTTACTTGTAAACAAATTTGTAAACCATGTATCATTTTCCTTCCACTTCACAATTATGTGCCACTTTGTGTAGGTCTATCACATAAAATCCCAATAAAATACATTTATGTTTGTGGTTGTAACGTGATAAAATGTGGAAAAGTTCAAGGGAATGAAAATGTTCAATGAAAACTTTTGCAAGCCACTGTAAATGTTGCTTTTTTTAATATACATAATTGCTGCTGGAGTTGCTGCCAATTTGCCTGTGCAACTTCTTTAATGGTAGCAAAGTTGCTAATTCTGCAAAATAATTTGATATGGGCACAAAGAGTTATGGCTTTGTGTTTCAAAATTTGGAATGCAAAGTAAATTTGCAGATATGAAAATAGTTCAGCTCAGCAATCAGTTGCAGCCAACAAAAAGTACAGCAAATGCTCACTTAAATAATCACATCCAAATTGACTGCAAACTGATTTTGAGGCTTCTCTTACTGTAAATTATGCTTTGATTTCAATCCCCCCCCTTTCAGCATCGTATAAATTAGAAATAAATATTCCTCTATTTGCATCTTCATTGTTTAGTTTAGATTTAGTTTAGAGATGCAGAGTGAAAACGGGCCCTTTGTCCCACCAAGTCGAGGTCCACGTCCACCAGTGATTACCTGTACACTAGTTCTGTACTACGCATTAGGGACAATTTACAGAATCTAATTAACCTACAAATCTGCACGTCTTTGGAATGAGGTGGAGGATAAATGCGTGGCTGAGGGACTGGTGCAGTGGGCAGGGATTCAAGTTTCTTGATCACTGGGACCTCTTTTGGGGAAGGCATGATCTGTACACAAAGGGCGAGGTTGCACTTGAGCCCGAGGGGGACCAATATCCTGGCAGGGAGATTTGCAAAGGCTACTGGGGAGACTTTAAACTAGAAAGGCTGGGGGGAGGGACTCGGGTAAAGGGGGCTAGGGGTCAGGGTGTGGGGCAAGAGGCAGAGAAGGGAAGCACTCGGATCCAAAATGTAGGCGAGAAAGATGAAAAAGATAATAGACAGAGAATAAGGGATGGTGGGTTCCTAAAATGTGTATATTTTAATGCTGGAGCATTGTAAGTAAGGTGGACGAACTTAGAGCCTGGATTGACACCTGGAAATATGATGTTGTGGCAATCAGTGAAACATGGTTGCAGGAGGGCTGTGATTGGAAACTAAATATTCCAGGATTTCGTTGCTTCAGGTGTGATAGAATTGGAGGGACCAGAGGGGGAGGTGTTGCATTGCTTGTCAGAGAAGATATAACAGCAGTGCTTTGGCAGGCTAGATTAGAGGGCTCGTCTAGGGAGGCTATTTGGGTGGAACTGAGAAAGTAACGGTTAGCAACACTTTTAGGGTGTATTATAGACCGCCAAATGGGAGCGTGAATTGGAAGAGCAAAATGTAGGAGATAGCAGATCACAAGGTAGTTTGGGAGATTTCCACATCTGTAAATGGGCAGGTTTGGAGTTTTGTAAAATGTGTGCAGGATAGTTTTTTGCAGCAATAGAGGTATCGACCAAGAAAGTTAGGTACGGAGTGGTTGGTGAGCACTTCGGGATGATCACAATACCATTCAACTGGACCTAGGGTGGAGATTTTTGATTGGAGAAAGGCTGGGAATGCGTAACACTTTGTTTTCATGGGAAGGATGTAGAAGAGAACATTTAAAGGGGAAATTGTAAGAGTACTCTTTATGTCCCCTGTTAGGTTTGACTGGTTTTCAAGGGAAATTGGACACTCTACAATAATTATAGGAGGCTGAGTAAAATGAGGTGCTAGAGGATATAAAAATGTAAAAAGAATCTGATTAGAAGGCTAAAAGAAGATATGAGGTGCTTTGGCAAGAGGTGAAAGTAAACCCAAAGGGTTTCTAGCTATAATAATAGCAAAAGGATAACGAGGGATAAAATTGGACCATTAGACCAGAACGGACAGCTATCTGCAGAGCCAAAAGAGATGGGGGAGATATTGAAAAATTTATTTCTTCCTATTGAACTCTGAGTTCTATGGAAACTCAAAGAGGAGGAACTCTGACACTTTTGATAGTGAAATATGGAAAACAAGCTATGACAGGTCATTAGAAACGAATGTTGGCATTGTTGACAAAGGACTTGTATTATTTGTGATTTTTCTCGGATGATCTACTACTGGATGTTGTCTCATCAAGTGCTCAATGGCTAGCAAGATTCGGGCTCGCAGGTTGAAGCACCTGAAGAATTTGATGTGGATGAAGCAGATGATACTAAGAGGATAATGAAGTAGCAAAGTCTACAGAGAGATAGATTAGTAATGCATCATGTGGAACAGACAGGGGTAGGAGAAGGAACATAAATGATTGATGCGGCATTGGTACCAATTAAAATAGTTATAGATTGATTTACATAGTGTGTAGAGATTCTTCAGAGGTCTGTTTTGAACAGGCATAGAAAAAAGTTTTAATAATTTAAAAGAACCTGCTAATTGGCTGCATAAAATGTTTTCAAATTGTTACCTTTCTGACTGATGAAGGCCAAAGTCTTTTGAGTTACAAAATTAGGTTAACAATTGCCATGACTTTAGACTTTAAATGTAATTAGTCAGCATTACTAATGTTTCCTTTTTATTCGTTTTTGGCCCACTCAGCATCTCAACTACCACTTTTACTTTGGTCAGCCTCTTTATTGATGAAGTTAAGTTCAAAATGCCAAATCCATAAAGACCATCAAGCTATCATCTACACTAATCCCAAAGTTTGCTTTTGGCATATTGGTCCCAAAACAGTTCCTCTCTCTCTCACTCTGGCTATCCGTTTACCATTACATGCCTGTCAAATGTTTTTGGACTCTTTTCTGTTGGCTTACATAGAAACATAGAAAATAGGTGCAGGAGAAGGCCATTCGACCCTTTGAGCCTGCACCGCCATTCAATATGATCATGGCTGATCATCCAACTCAATATCTCGTACCTGCCTTCTCTCCATACCCCCTGATCCCTCTAGCCACAAGGGCCACATCTAACTCCCTCTTAAATATAGCCAATGAACTGGCTTTAACTACCTTCTGTGGCAGAGAATTCCACAGACTCCCCACTCTCTGTGTGAAAAATGTTTTTCTCATCTCGGTCCTAAAAGATTTACCCCTTAGCCTTAAACTGTGATCCCTTGTTCTGGACTTCCCCAAGATCAGGAACAATCTTCCTGCATCTAGCCTGTCCAACCCCTGAAGAATTTTGTAAATTTCTATAAGAATCTCCCCTCAATCTTTTAAATTCTAGCGAGTTCAAGCCGAGTCTATCCAGTCTTTCTTCATATGAAATGCTGACATCCCAGGAATCAGTCTGGTAAACTTAAAAGTTATTTTCACATTCCCTCTTCATATTTCTATCTTACTTCAATAACATACACTCGTTTCCTGCTTTGCTTCCTTCACTATCTCTTTGTTTTCTTGGGAGCTCTGGCTTTAGTTGTACTTAAATTATATACTTTACTTTACATATTTACTTATGTGGATATTATCTCCACTTTATTTGTCAAATAAAACTTGCATTCACATCTTTAATTCTTGTTGCACAAGCAAGATCAGTTCTCAACCCACAAATATTGGTCTTCTGCAATTCAGTATTCTTAACGAAGTGATTTAGTTTACTTTACTTTAGAAGTAAAAGTGTAGAAACAGGCCCACTAAGTGCATGCCGTCCGGCAATCGCCATGTTGACCAGTACTATCCTACACACTAGGGACAGTTTACCATTTTACAGATGTTAATTCACCGACAAACCTGTTCATCTTTGGAATGTGGGAAAGAAACTAGAAACCCACATGGTCACAGGGAGAACGTACAAACAGCACCCGTAGTCAGGATTAAACTCGGGTCTCTGGCGTGGTAAGGCAGCAACTCTTTGCTGCCCTGTGTGGGAGAGGTGCAGGCTAGAATTAAACAGCCAAAACATTAAATAAAGCCAGCAACTCCTGATACCAGCCCTCAGTTACAAAACAATGTGGTTAGAACTGGTATGCCAAATAATTTAATAAAATGAACAGGCATCCTGACATTGGTGGACTGCTTGTAATGTCAATAGACATACTGTAGGTTTACCACACTGCACATGTCCATGTCCATGCTTTAGGCCTTTCCACATTACACCAAAAATTGAAATAGAGGCAGCCTCGATACATCAGAATGTCACCTAATATAACAATCTGTGATCAGGAGAAGCGATGGAATACCAGGGGTAGGTGCCGTTTTGGGTCGGGGCCATTACTCAGACAGCTGTTTTCTCTGCAGATGGACTCAAAATGCTGGAGTAACTCAGCGGGACAGGCAGCATCATGGAGAGAAGGGAAGGGTGACGTTTTGTGTCATATCTGCTACATGGGCTGTTGTGTCATCTAATCTTGTGGATTTGCACAGGTTTACTCAAATGCTGTGCAGTTGCAATATGAGCAATAGGTTGAAAGTGAATCCGTAGCTATATTGCGGAGAAAACAATGCTCTGCAGCCCATTTTGCAGAACATTTTCACAACATATTCATACTTCCCTGTTGTCATTTACATAGTACAAAGTGAATGGTCAAACACTTTTTTTTAGTTTAGAGATACGGCGTGGAAATAGGCCCTTCGACCCACCGAGTCTGTGCCGACCAGCGATCCCCGTACACTAACACTATCCTACACAAGAAGGGCAATTTACCATTTACAGAAGCCAATTAACCCACAAACCTATACGTCTTTGGAGTGTGGGAGGAAACTGGAGCACACGGAGAAAACCCATACGGTTACGGGGAGAACGTGCAAACTCCGTTCAGTCAGCACCCGTAGTCGGGATCGAACCCGGATCTCTGGCTCTGTAAGGCAGGAACTCTACCACTGTGCCACCGTGCCACCCCACTGTGGTCAATGGTGAGCAAACAAGCTCAATATTTCATGTTTATTGTCACCTACAGACACTTCTATATGTTTTGGCAGTCGTCAGGAGTTTGAAACAATGCAGCACTCATAACAGGATATCTGACTCTTGTGTGATTAGGGCAAGAGATAATTTGAATCAAAAATCCCCAACACTAGGAAGTGTTATAAATATGGTCAATTTAAATGACATTATATGCTGAAAGTAAAATAAAGTGAGGAGAGAGAGAAGGTGGAATTAAGGGAGGGAAGGGACAAATTATTAATGATTTACTTCTTAACAACTACCAGCACAGAAAGCCTCCCTGCCATTTCCACCACAAATCAGGACCGATGAATCATTATGAATTACATCAGATAAGCCTGTTAAACTTGTAGAAAACGACATTACAAGTTGTAGGATGTGATGCTATCTGATCCAACATGATGCGCTTCCTCTAGATTTTGCTCCTTCCCTGGTGATGACCAGCAATTACTGAGGTCAATGTTGAAGTGTTTGCTTCCTGCATTCCGTAGTAAAGTAATGAGAAGACGGGCCATGGAATTTTGTCACAATTAATACAAGAATAGCTTGAACAATATGATTCAAAATATCAAGAATGCACCAGAGCCAATAAATTTACTACATTTTGATAATTTTTAAAAATGTATCTGATTACCTCATTTTTAACACCCTGCTTGTAAATCTATGGATGTACATTTGTGTGCATCGTTCTATAATTTTCTGAGAAACCATCACAAAATGAATGGCATTCAATGGTGCAGCTTCTCAAGTACAGGAATGTGGACTAGCTCCAGCCTGTAATCTTATTGGAGTTAGGTACTAGCATTGGATAACAATGCACTAATATTGGAAGCATTCAGACACATTCCGGGTTAATCCGGAGTGCTTTCTGAGCTATTTACTAAATTAAAAATAACCTATTTCATAAAGCACAAAACTTTAATCTGAAGTGTTTCCATGTTAAAATCATGTTGAGACAAGGATTCTTTTGAAATTAGATACTTTCCTGTATTTGATACCTTGCTACAGTTCTGATGATTCCCTTTAGATTTCTTTCCATTCTTCTTGCCTGAAGCTAAAGTTGGATTTATGGATGCCAGCAGTCCTCCTGTACATTGTTTGTGTATTTATACATCCCATGTGGCCAGTGAATTCCAACCCTCAGCTTCACCAGTGAATAGCCGAGGAGAACGAGGAGGATCTTGTGGTTGTGTGAGCAGTCATCACTTACCCAAGAAATGCAGTCACCTTTATGAAGGCAAAGGTATTCCGATCATGCATTGCAAGTTCCCACAAATGGCAGTAAAACCTGTGAACTTTTTGTTTTGTAGCTTTATTTAAGGGAGGAATGTTGTTTCGCAATTGACTGTTTGTCCTCACCAGTGAAAAGTATCAGTGCATCTTTAACGTAAACCTAAAAGCTGTGACCGACAATCTGATCCATGCCATCAGTGAAAAGATGACATCTTTAATTAATTTGTTATTGCTTGCGCTGGGTTATGTACTCAAATAGGAGTGAAACTGATAACTTTCTGACTTAGATGTACGAGCAATTGTTGCATTCTTTTACTTACGTATGAGTTTACTGGATTGTATGCAAAACAAAGCATTTCACTGCATAGAATCATAGAGTCATGCAGCGCGGAAATAGACTACTCTGCTTAATACATTCATCTATCTATCTATACTATTACTAAAAGTCTCCTCTTGACCACTTCCTGTCTACGTTGTAAATAAATTTTAGAAAAAATGCTTCCCTATATCACTATGATTTTTTTCGCCATCTTACTCACCATCCTCCTCTCCTCCCACCGCCCCAAGGTTTTTTCCAATCGGTGAAATAATGAAAAGGTTATTCCTCACCCCTCCCCTCACACCCCCCTTCCCCCACCCACCCCCTTCTCCCACCCACACCCCCCCTCCCCCACACCCCCTCCCTCACACCCCGCTCCCCCTCACCCCCTCCCCAGAGTGGTGGAACATTGCTTTGGGGGAACGGGTTGCATTGGGGAAACAGGTGAGTGGTGGAATATTGCGTTGGGGGATGGGTTGCGCAGGTGGGGGGGGGGGGGAGACCAGGCCTCCTATGTGACTGGGACACAATGGGTCCCACTTAGTCTAGTAGATACATAGACAATAGGTGCAGGAGTAGGCCATTCGGCCCTTCGAGCCAGCACCGCCATTCAAAGTGATCATGGCTGATCTTCCACAATCAGTCCCCCATGTCTGCCTTCTCCCCATACCCCTTGATTCTGCTAGCCCTAAGAGCTCTATCTAACTCTCTCTTGAATGCATCCAGTGAATCGGCCTCCTCGGCAGAGAATTCCACAAAATCACAAATCTCTAAATGGCCTCTGGTTCTAGACTCCCTCAACATCAGGAACATGTTTCCTGCACCTAGCGTATCCAATCCCTTCATAATTTTATATGTTTCTATAGCAAGAATATCTTTCCTCAAATTAGGAGACCAAAACTCCACACAATACTCCAGGTGTGGTCTCACCAGGGCCCTGTGCATGCTGACCAAAATGCCCCATCGTCCCTCATCCCATTTGCCGCATTTGGTCTATATCGCTCTCAATCTTTCCTATCCATGTATCGGGCGAAGAAAGGTCTTGACCCAAAACGTCGCCTATTCCTTCGCTCCATAGATGCTGCCTCACCCACTGAGTTTCTCCAGCATTTTTGTCTACCTTCGATTTTTCCAGCATCTGCAGTTCTTTCTTAACCCTTTGACCGAAGGTAATGTGACAACAATGTGGCAACCACTACTACTGCGACTACTCATGCTGCTACTACTGTAGCATTATGAACTATAGCCCAAGCTGAAGATTAATTGCTTTTAAATTGTCTCTGCATTCTTACGTGAGACAATTGGTTAATGATCATGGCTGCAGATCCATCACCTGCCACTGCATGGTGCTGTCGTGTTAGACTTGTACATCAGGTTCTACGGAGTGGTAATTATCCTAATAATGGCAGAAAGCTCTCTGAAAGTTAAAAATTAACCTTTTATTTGATGAAGCTGGTGATTTATTAAATCTGTTCATTTCGTGGAATTTAAGAACCGCCCCCCTGGAGAATTATTTTCACAGGACCTGCACTGAAAGAACAGGGCAAAGTTGATTTAAGGACACAGGAAAATCAGGCACAATCTGCGAATGATAAGTTTAAAATGGAGAACCCAATAGTGATTCATTACAAAAAAATAATTTCTACAGCAGGGAGAAACTTTTTTCAATTGATTATTCAATGCTGCTTTTCCCCAGTAGCAATAATTCCACCTGAGTTCTCCACAGTTAAAGTTTCACTGAAGAAGTTGATGACATCCAGGGCTTCCAGAAGTGACAGTTCAGTGTTCCTTCAAGAGAGTTACTGCATTTTTGAAAATTGTCTTCTCTCAGATCAGTTGTTAATAACATCCTGGCAACCTGTTCAATTGGATAGCGAGAAGGTCCCGCGATATTATTTGGGGGAAAAAAAGACTTTGCTTTGTACCATGACTCATGTGTATCTCAGCCAACGTTAGGAAAACATTGATTTATTATTTATTTTATTGCTCTTGGAGCCGTGGAGGCTTACAGTGAGGAAACTGGCCTTTTGGCCCAATTTGCCCACGCTGATTAACAGGTCCCAGCTGCACTAGTCCCACTTGCCTGCGTTTGGTCCATATCCCACCAAATCTGTCCTATCCATGTACCTGTCTGACTGTTTTTTAAACATTGCGATAGTCCCTGCCTCCGCTACCTTCTCTGGCAGCTTGTTCCGTACAACCACTGCTTTCTGTGTAAAAAGGTTACCCCTCAGATTCCGTTTAAATCTTTTCCCCTTCACCTTAAATCTTTGAGAGATCTTTTTAAAATGAATTTGTTTTTTTCTTTGTCAACAGTTTAAAAGTACTGTGAAAGATTTAATGTGTAGTAAGGAGATGAAATATTGTGTACAAATGCAAGTTGCTTTATTGCCTTCTGACAACTATAGCACGAATATGACATTACATAGCTCCAACTGTGCCATCTAACGAGAGAAATCGCTGCCCTGCATTCTAGTGCCGGACACTATACTATAGATAGTGTGATTAACAATTTAGAGTATATAGGTAAAGGAGATACCATTATTGCAAAAGGTGGTCCATCGTGCTCTATTGCTGAGGTGAAATCGGGGTCAGTGCAAGAACCTGACATTCGTAGGAAAGTAGTTGTTCCTGAACCTGGCGGTATTGGCCTTCATCTGTGAAGTCCCACACCATCAGGTTCACACCTGCCAGTGACAGCAGCAAGAAGAGGAATGGCCTGAAATGAGCAGTGCTTAACAACAAGGGAAAAACGTACACATTTTCGAATGAACACTTGACCCTATACAGATGAGTCATAGAGCTATTTAGCACGGAAGCAGACTTTTTGACCCACTGTAAACAAGTGGACCAAGTTAACATTCTGGGTTAGTCCCATTTGCCTGCATTTGCCCCATGTCCTGCCAAACCCTCTCTATCCATATATATGTCCAAATGTCTTATTCATATATATGTCCCACAGCTCATTCAAACATGGATTACCCTCTGAGTGAAAGCGTTGCCCCTGAAGTCCCTCTTAAATCTTTACCCAATGAGCATTTGCATTATCCATGCCCCTCACGATCTTACACATCTCAATAAAGTCACCCCCTCGGCTTCCTATCTCCATAGAAAAAAGTCCAGGCATATCCAACCTCTCCCTATTACTCAAGTCCAAGTGACAAACTGTACAATTCCTACCACTTCTGAGTCGTGGGGTAGACTGACCCCACCCAATCTTTGCACATCCTCAATCTTGGACTTTAATTTCATGTTTCATGTATCTTGTTGTGTTTTATGACTGTTGGCAGACCAATTTCCCTCCTGGGATAAATAAAGTTCTATCATATCGTATCGTAACAACCTGGTGAATCTCTTCTCCGTCCTTACCATCTTAATGTCATCCTTCCTCTAGCTGGGTGACCAGAACTGCACAGGGAGTACTCCAAGTGTGGTCTCACCAACGAATGGTGCTATCATCCACTTACTACTTCGTAGAGAGTTTCACCGCTGTTGGGGACCAACAGGAAACCAGCTTCCAATGCGGTGTTAAAGCACAATAAACCCATGTGTGAGAATTACTTCCTAAAATGTTGAGAATGTTTAAATTTGTACACGAAAATTTGTAAAGGAAAATATGCACAAATTTAGACATTGATAGAGCAAACAATTTTTGGTCAACTCGAGAAACTTTTTGAAGAGTTAATTAATGGAAGACAGTGTACGATTTTTCATAGATTAACATCCATGCTAATCCTTAATTCTTTCAGAACTAATTAGAAGTGTTTCTTTGTTAGTCTAGGCCCCTGCATTGATGTGAACTGCAACTCATCAGCATAAGAATAGGAAGCAGTTCAGTTTTGCAGACATCAGTAAAACCAAAATCTCACTGACATTCTGTGAGATCTGTCCGCCTATTGTTTGTGACTCCACAATTATTCTAGCATGAGTAATCTTTGCCTATCACTTTTACAGATGATCTGCCAGATAATAACCAGGGTTGCTTTGGTGCCTTTAAGGGTTTAAGCTTTAAGCGATTGTTCCCCAGATTTCATTGTATATTTTGAAGGACATTGAAAATTCTGACACAAATGTGACAGATTAGCTAAACTATTTTTTTTTTTAAAAGGACACAACATTTACACTCTGGCCCCCCATTGTGCCTGTGGCAAGCTGCCATTGCAGTCTGTGTGACGTTTTGGCTGAGTGCCAGAGTGATAAAAACTATATCATAGTTTTAACAGAAGTGTTTTATCTTAAATACAGTGTCATAAACACAATAAAACAATTAGCTTGTGCCACTGAGGCTGCCTGACAGTGAAAACGTGCAGCTTTGCCCCTGAATCATTAACTCATTCAACCACCTGCTGGTTTGCTGAGGGTCTTATGTTCCGTACAGCTTCACCAGAACCGGCAGCTGTAAGCGTGTGTTTCAAGTTCACTTTTGTTTTGAATTAGCTGATGTGAAAAATAAATTGGCAAAAGTCTTTATTGAATTACATTGGGTCTGAGAGTGCACACTCCCCACAAGAATGTGACATTCTTAAACATAACAATTTTACCATGCAGTCACTCCATTCATTCACACTGATCCCAAAAAGGTCGACGATGGACACAATATTAAAAAGTCACTTGAAAAATTATACGTTATTTTATCCCGGGATATAATTCTTACTTAAAACATGCTCCTTATCAGTCATTTATCACCAAGTGCCAAGAGGCTGGATACAATGTTGTATTGTCTGAGTGGATAATCCTTGAGAGTAAATGTAATGTTTAGTTCAATGGAACTCAATTATAATGTGTTTCAAATAATAATTAGTGAGGGAATTCATTCTGAGATGATCATTTAATACTTTCCTCAGAAGCTAAAATAAAGGAATAATGCACATTCTCCACATGGTAAAATTTAGTTTAGAGATACAGCGCTGAAGCAGGCTCTTTGGCCCAACAAGTACGTACCAACCAGCGGTCCCCGCATCTTAACACTATCCTCCACACTATCCTGGCACACGTTACATTTAGACCAAGCCAGTTAACCTGCAACCCTGTGCGTCTTTAGAGTGTGGGAGGAAACTGAAGATCTCGGAGAAAACCCACACGATCACGGGGAGAATGTACAAACTCTGTAAAGACCAACACCCATAGTCAGGATCAAACCCGGGTCCCTGGCGATGTGAATGCTGTAAGGCAGCAACTCTACCGCTGTGCCTCCACGCCAACCTAAATCATATACAATAATTCTGAGGAATTCAACAATTTATTGAATTTTTCCTCTGTTCATTCCTAGCATCGGTTTGTACAATTTGTCTAATTTAGAACCCCACAGACCAAATACCTATTTTTTTTCTCCAGAGATGCTGTCGGACCTGCAGAGTTGCTCCAGGTTTCTGTGTATCTATGGGTCAATAGAATCTGGGACAGTACAGAACTGAATCCAGCCCGCAATGTTTGTGCCAAGATAAAATAACCTTCTCTGCCTGCACATGATCCATATCAATTATCTGCATATTTCTGTGCCTATCTAAAAGCCTGTTAATTGTTACTATTGTGTCTACCTTCACCACCACCTCTGGTAGCACATTCCAGGCACCTGCCACCCTCTGTGCAAATAGAACTAATCTAAAAAAACCCCATTTCCTTTAAACTTTGCCCCTCCTGCCATCAAGCTCTGCCTTTATGAAAAATATTTGACATTTTCACTTCGTGAAGAAGATTCTGAACATCTACCCTATCTACGCCTCTCATAACTTACAGTAGGGATAGTTTAAATAAGTACAATGGTTGGCATCGATATGATGGACCAAAGGGCCTGTGTTTGTGGTGTATGATGCTATGACTATGACATTTTGGATCCAGACATCAGAGAAAATCTTGCACCTTTTTTAGATTTAAATACGCTTGTAAAGCTTTTTGCAATCATATAATTGATATCTCCAATATTACACTTTTGGACTATATTAATAATTACCAAAAGTCTATTCTAATTAATATCATCTGATGCTTTTGGTATGTTGAATATCTGTCAATAATTTTTCTTTCAGAATTTTTTTATCTTTCATTCTTGATGCCAATAGTGGAAATATAAAAGAACAAAAAGAAATTGATTTTTCCCGAGGGTGGTTGGCATCTCCAGGCATGACCAAACTCCTGTTCCAGTGAAGTGCCAACAATGTTTCCTGACACCTTAACAAACAAAGTTTAAGGGCTCCTGACAAGAATCAGTTAGCTAAGTAAACATAAGTCATACTAACATAACGGTGTGCAATAAAAACATCACCATCTAAAGTTGCTGCCTTACAGGGCTTGCAGTGCCAGAGGCCCGGGTTCGATCCCGACCATGGGTGCTGTCTGTACAGAGTTTGTACATTCTCCCCGTGTCCTGTGTGGGTTTTCTCTGAGATCTTCAGTTTCTTCCCACACTCCAAAGACATGAAGGTCTGTAGGTTAATTGGCTTGGTATAAAGGTAAAATTGGCCCTAGTGTGTGTAGGCTTGTGTTAATGTGTGGGGATTGCTGGTCGGTGCGGACTCGATGGGCCAAAGGGCCTGTTTCCGTGCGCTGTATCTCCAAACTAAAAAATATACAAAACAATGCAAAATAGCTTTCAGTTCTGGAGAAAAATAATAGGTGACATTTTGGGTTGCAGACTGAAGAGTCTGAAGAAGAGTTCCAACCCGAAACGTCACCTATTCTTTCTCTCCAGAGGTGCTGCCTGACCCTCTGAGTTACTCCAGCATGTTATATCTATTTTCAGTATAAGCCAGCATCTGCAGTTCCTTTCAAAACATAACTTTCAATTCTATTCTCCTCGCTTGTAATCTGCCTTCAATCACAAAATTACATTCAGCAACAACCTGATTTTGTTGAAATGTTTGTTTAAGGATGGTAAATGTGACTTGGTTTGACCACGTGATTTTTACTTGCTTGCCTAACAAAATAGTGGCTGTCCGTTGTCCTAGACATTGAGCCTACTTGAATCAAGTAGATAACAAAGGTAGGGATACCAACACATTGCTTATTGAAGGCAGTAAACCACCAATTAATTAACAGCAGTGGCTGGTGCACCAATGTAACACAATCATACCTCATAATATACTTGCTTCATAAAGGTACCTTACCCTTACACGCACTGCATAATTCCCCCGTTGATAAAAAGTAAACATATAAAAACACACATGTATACAAACATAAATGTATCTAATATTTATGTACGTATACAGTCACCAACTCAACTTATCCTAAATTCAATCAACCCACTAACCTATTTTACCTAACTTTCTCCGCTGCAGAGATGCATTTGTCGTGCTTGAAATCTCCACTGTGTATCTCCTCCATTCTGGTTGGTCATCTCTGAGGTTGGCATGGCCTTGGTGGGCCGAAGGGCCTGTTTCCCTGCTGTATCTCTAAACTAAATGAAATCCCCTCCTATGGGCGACCATACATTCAGTTTCCTGCATTTCTTACCCATATCCTATTCAGTAATGGTGAGGAGCTACATCCTGTAACTGAAAACCAAGTTAATTCAGCAAGTTTTTCCCAATTGCCATCACTTGAGTATGATAAATAGAACATAGAACAGTACAGCCCAGTTCATCAATCCCAAATCAAGCACAGAAAATCAAACTAATGGAAGGAAATAAAAGAAGTGATTAAATGAGAATCATTAAAGATCTTTTGGAAGTAAAATCTTTTTAATTTTCTACAGTAATTAAAATTTGAAATAATTTCATATTTCATATTTCAAATTGTGGATAAAAAAATGATAGATGCTGGTTTACAAGAAAAGACACAAGTTGCTGGAGCAACTAATATCGGCAAATGTACTTTTTAGTAATAGAGAGGGTGTTTATTTAAGATTTACCATGCATCATTTATTTCACCTAAAATGGCCAAGATTTTCTGAAGAGCTTCCTGGGCAACAACTTCACACACCTCTATGTCTTTCAAAATGAACAATGAAGTCAGTATTGTGCAGAGAAATGCCAGCACTTTGGGTAACATTTCGGCACTTTGGGTAAATTACTGTTCCAACAGTGATCTGGTCTCATTATGATGTTAATGTAATTGTAGCTCTGATGCTCAGGCTTACTATATTGAACACCGCGCTGTTGCTTAGAAGCTTTGTTAGGAACTATTGTTTGAGCTCTTAAGTTATGGACATCTTGTTAAAGGCCCCAGTGGCAAATGTACTACACTCAATCAATTAATGAAAGCTTATTACATTTCAGACCCAATCAATGGCGTAGGTCAGATGAGACATATTGAGATCAATCTGTAAACTGCTCAAACCCCATAAGTTGTAATATAAGAAATTACATTTCAATAATAAACAACCTTTCTTTGTGGTTTGCGGGGCACTGGTTGCACCACCCAAGAGCATGTTTCTCTAAGTCTAGTTTAATTTAGTTTAGATACAGCCCTTCAACCCACCAAGTCAGTACCGATCAGCGATCCTCGCACACCAACACTATCTTACGCACTAGGGAAGATTTACAATTTTACTGAAGCCAATTAGCCTACAAACCTGTACGTCTTTGGAACATGGGAAGAAACCTGAGCACCCAGAGAAAACACACATGCAGGTCACTGGGAGAATGCACAAAGTCCATGCAGACAGCACCCGTAGTCAGGATCAAACCCAGATCTCTAGCGCTGCAAGGCAGCAACTCTACCGCTGTGCCACCGTGCAGCCTCTTCTCTTTTGGAAGCAGGCCTGTGACCATACTCATAGGGGCGGCACATTTTCACAATTTGCCCTTCCATATCTCTAGTTTCCCTCTCCCCTGACTCTCAGTCTGAAGAAGGGTTTCGACCCGAAACATCACCCATTCCTTCTCTCCAGAGATGATGCCTGTCCCGCTGAGTTACTCCAGCATTTTGTGTCTATCTTCTAGATTCATTATACATGGGTTAGTCGCACCTCAATTTCCATTGGTATCCAAATTCTTCACCCAAGATACATAAATGTCCAAGGAAATAGAGGCCCCTATGGAATAAAATGGAAGTGCCTTTGGAAAAATCTTGCCCCGCACATCTCCTTTCAGAATGGTAAGTTTAAAGCACATACAGTGGTCGGTGCCTGGGATATGCTGTCAGGGCTCATGAAGGAAGCAGCAATGATAGTGGTGTTTAAGAGGCTTTTAGATTAGAGTTTAGATTTAGAAATTTAGCAATTAGTCAAAGGCTAGGATAGAGTGGATGTGGAGAGGATGTTTCCACTAGTGGGAGCGTCTAGAACTAGAGGTCCTGGCCTCAGAATTAAAGGACGTTCCTTTAGGAAGGAGATGAGGAGGAATCTCTTTGGACAGAGGGTGGTGAATCAGTGGAATTCTTTGCCACAGAAGGCTGTGGAGGCCATCAATGGATATTTTTTAAGGCAGAGATAGATAGATTCTTGATTAGTAGATGTGTCAGGGGTTATGGGGAGAAGGCAGGAGAATGGGATGAGGAAGGAGAGATTGAATGGAGATTAGACTTGGTGGGCCAAATGGCCTAGTTCTGCTCCTGTCACTTATGACTTTATGACCTTAGATCGGCATGCGACTATACAGGGAATGGAGGGATAGGCATCATGTGTAGGCAGAAGGGACAAGTTGAAAGGCCTATTCCCATGCTGGATTCTTCTACGTTCTAAGTTCCAAACAGGATAAATGAACACAAGGTTATAGGCAGTTAAAAAAAAGGCAAGGGGTAATCGCTCATTGGCTCATGAGAAGAAGTCATGAATAGAGTAGAGAAAGGGAGCTCAGAGATTTACCAGAGTTATCCCAAGAATAGCAGCCTATTGTAATGAGAAATGTTTAAAAATTAAAGCTTTTTTACGAGCTAAGAGAAAGTGTTTTATGCTTTGATGAAGGATTTTGAAGAAGTGAATAGTAAATGTAAATCAAAAGACAGCAGTTGCCTGAAATCCAAAATCAAAACGGAAAAGTCTGAGAGCAGTCAGCGGGTCAGGCAGCATCTGTGGAAAGTGCAACAAAATGCTTCCAGTCCTCTCGCCTGTGTTCACCTCTGCCTGCCATGCTTTGTCCCGCCCCTCCACTCCTCCAACTTTCTTTCTTCCCACCCTTGCGATCAGTCTGAAGGTGGGTCCCGACTCGAAACTTCACCTGTCTATGTTTTCCAGGGATGACCCGCTGACTGACCCGTTGAGTTGCTCCGGCGTTTAGTGTCTTTCCTTGGTAAACCAGCACCTGCAGTTACTTGTTTCTCATTCCAGTACATACTGTTTTTATTTCAATAAATGGTGAAAATCGCTTCTATTGATTAGTGAATCAGTCACCAGTGGCAACTTCTTTCAAATCTTCAGAGCTTAGTTTTCAATTAAATTAGTAAATAGAAAAAGTAGATATTTAAAGTCTCTGACTGGCGTACAGATGAGTATATGCGATATTAATAATTGATATGCTTTGCTTGAAAGAATTGAATTCATGATGCACATTATTCATTAAACTCAATGGGGAAGGTGACCAAAGAAAGGAGAAACCACTCTGTGTGGAACCCACCTATACCATAACAATAAAAAAAAACAGATTGTCCATGACAATTTGTTTTCCTGAATGTTTCAACTGTTCAGCTATATTGGACATGCTTTCTCAAAGGGTCTATGATACAAGGCATATTTGGCATCATGTTCAACATTTGAGCAAAGCATCAAACTGTGAAAAGCTAAAAGTTTGCAAGTAAATCTGCTCCATCAATGATAGTCATGAACTTAATGCCAAGGGCCGAACTGGAATTCCTTCTCTAAATCACCCTTTCCCTCTTATATTTGTTCAGGCATTGGGAAGAATTCAAACGTTCTTCTTGACAGCTCACGCTGCCTCGGCAAGGCCAGCAGCATAATCAAGGACATGTCACACCCGGCCACTCCCTCTTTTCCCCTCTCCCACCTGATGAGGTACAGAAGTGTGAAAACACACACCTCCAGATTCAGGGACAGTTTCTTCACAGCTGTTTCCAGGCAACGGAACCATCCTACCTGGGCTCCCATCTACCTCATTGGAAGCCCTCAGACTCTCTTTGATCGGACTTTACTGGACTTTATCTTATCTTACTGCACTAAACGTTATTCACGTCATTCCTTTTATCGTGTATCTGTACACCGTGGGCGGCTCAATTGTAATCATGTATTGTCTTTCCGCTGGGTACACAGAAGGCTGGAGAAACTCAGCGGGTGCAGCAGCATCTAAGGAGCGAAGGAGATAGGCGACGTTTCGGGTCGAGACCCTTCTTCAGACTGGTTAGGGATCAGGGAAACGAGAAATATAGACGGTGATGTGGAGAGATAAAGAACAATGAATGAAAGATATGCAAAAAAGTATCGATGATAAAGGGAACAGGCCATTGTAAGCTGTTGGTACACAAAAGGCTGGAGAAACTCAGCGGGTGCAGCAGCATCTAAGGAGCGAAGGATATAGCCGGTCTTTCCGCTGACTGCTTAACACGCAACAAAAGCTTTTGTTTAAACGAAACTCAAAAGAGCACCACCAATTATCTTTACTCCCACCAGAGCGAGCTGACAATGCTATGATTTAATGAAAGACAACCTCTGCAACACTTCCTCAGGACTGACCTCCAGTGTGGGGCCAGGTTGCATGCTCACGTCTCTGAACACAGATGCAACTGCAGATGGTTTAAGGGCTTCTTCTGGAACTCTGCCCTGGGAATTCTACCTAACAGCATGCACATAATAGTCGACATGTTGACAGCTTGTCATCGGCATATTTTGAGTGGTACTTACGGATTGACAACTTTAAAGAGTGTCTCTGATCTGAACTGTGTTACATGTTTAGCTGGCTGGACACCAGATAACTTCGAGAAGCAGTGAGACACTACAGTCAGTGTGTTAAACTTAAGCTGTCCTTTCATTCACTCATGGTGCGCGTGCAGCCCTTGTTTTAATTGGTGAGAACAATCGAAACAGCTCAAGATCCAGTAAAATACAGCAAGGTTTACCATTTCCAGGTTAGGTTTTGGCTTTACCATTAAAAATGTCCAAATCCAAAGTGAGACATAAACTTATTTTCGTAACCAGAGCAGATTATTGTTTAGCTTTTCATAACAAATATAGTATATTTAAACTAATGCGGCAGAGGGGATGGATACAAGAGCAGAGAGGCAGGTGGGTGTAAAACGAGGGTAGAAGCAATAGGGAGCAAGGTGAAAAGTAAAAGTGGCAGGCAGACAAAACCAGGGCAAAAATCAAAAAGGGCCACTTTTCAACATAATTGTAAAGGGGTAAGAGCCTTGTAAAAACAAGCCTGAAGGCTTTGTGTCTCAATGCAAGGAGTATTCGTAATAAGGTGGATGAGTTGAACGTGCAGATAGCTATTAATGATTATGATATAGTTGGGATTACGGAGACATGGCTCCAGGGTGACCAAGGCTGGGAGCTGAACATCCAGGGATATTCAGGAGGGATAGAGCGAAAGGAAAAGGAGGTGGGGTAGCATTGCTGGATGTACCTTGCTGTTTGCCAGGCCACTCCTCTCCACTGTAACCTACAACAGGCAGAGAGGGAAAGGCAGGCAAGATAGCTGAACTTTGGTGGAAAATCCAGTTGTGTATCTCAAGTTTCTCCACTATGTCAGAAAGATTCAATATTCAGGAGGGATAGAGAGAAAGGAAAAGGAGGTGAGGTAGTGTTGTTGGTTAGAGAGGAGATTAACGCAATGGAAAGGATGGACATTAGCTTGGAAGATGTGGAATCGGTATGGGTAGAGCTGTGAAACGCTAAGGGGCAGAAAACTCTGCTGGGTGTTGTGCACAGGCCATCAAACAGTAGCAGTGAAGTTGGGGATGGTATCAAACAGGAAATTAGAAATGCGTGTGACAAAGGCAAAACAGTTATAATGGGTGACTTCAATATACATATAGATTGGGTGAACCAATTTGGCAGGGGTGCTGAGGAAGAGGATTTTTTGGAATGTATGCGGGATAGTTATCTAAATCAACATGTAGAGGAACCAACGAGAGAGCAGGCTATTTTAGACTGGGTATTGAGTAATGAGGAAGGGTTAGTTAGCCATCTTGTTGTACGTGCCCCCTTGGGCAAGAGTGACCATAATATGGTCGAGTTCTTCATTAGGATGGAGAGTGACATTGTTAATTCAGAAACAATGGTTCTGAACTTAAAGAAAGGTAACTTTGAGGGTATGAGACGTGAATTGACCAATATTGACTGGCAATCAATTCTAAAAGGGTTGACGGTGGATACACAATGGAAGACATTTAAAGACTGCATGGATGAACTACAAAAATTGTTCATCCCAGTTTGGCAAAAGAATAAATAAGGGAAGGCAGTGCATCCGTGGATAACAAGGGAAATCAGGGATAGTATCAAAGCAAAGGATGATGCGTACAAAGTAGCCAGAAAAAGCAGCCTACCAGAGACTGGGAGAAATTCAGAGACCAGCAGAGGACGACAAAGGGCTTAATTAGGAAAGGAAAAATAGATTATGCAAGAAAACTGGCAAGGAACATAAAAACTGACTGCAAATGTTTTTATAGATATGTGAAGAGAAAGAGATTAGTTAAAACAAATGTAGGTCCCTTGCAGTCAGAAACAGGTGAGTTGATCATGGGGAACAAGGATATGGCGGACCAATTAAATAACTACTTTGGTTCCGTCTTCACTAAGGAAGTAATAAATAATCTGGCGGAAATAGCAGGGGACCGTGGGTCAAAGGAGGAATTGAGTGAAATCCAGGTTAGTCGGGAAGTGGTGTTGGGTAAATTGAATGGATTAAAGGCCGATAAATCCCCAGGGCCAGATAGGCTGCATCCCAGAGTACTTAAGGAAGTAGCTCCGCAAATAATGGATGCATTTGTGATAATCTTTCAAACCTCTTTAGATTCTGGAGTAGTTCCTGAGGATTGGCGGGTAGCAAACGTAACCCCTCTTTTTAAGAAGGGAGGGAGAGAGAAAATGGGGAATTACAGACCAGTTAGTCTAACATCGGTAGAGGGGAAACTGCTAGAGTCAGTTATTAAAGATGGGATAGCAGCACATTTGGAAAGTGGTGAAATCATTGGACAAAGTCAACATGGATTTATGAAAGGTAAATCATGTCTGACGAATCTTGTGGAATTTTTTGAGGATGTAACTAGTAGCGTGGATAGGGAGAACCAATGGATGTGGTGTATCTGGACTTCCAGAAGGCTTTCGACAAAGTCCCACATAAGAGATTAGTATACAAACTTAAAGCATACGGCATTGGGGGTTCAGTATTGATGTGGATAGAGAACTGGCTGGCAAACAGGAAGCAAAGAGTAGGAGTAAACGGGTCCTTTTCACAATGCAGGCAGTGACTAGTGGGGTACCGCAAGGCTCAGTGCTGGGACCCCAGCTATTTACAATATATATTAATGATCTGGATGAGGGAATTGAAGGCAATATCTCCAAGTTTGCGGATGACACTAAGCTGGGGGGCAGTGTTAGCTGTGAGGAGGATGCTAGGAGGCTGCAAGGTGACTTGGATAGGCTGGATGAGTGGGCAAATGCATGGCAGATGCAGTATAATGTGGATAAATGTGAGGTTATCCATTTTGGTGGCAAAAACAGGAAAGCAGACTATTATCTAATTGGTGGCCGATTAGGAAAAGGGGAGATGCAGCGAGACCTGGGTGTCATGGTACACCAGTCATTGAAAGTAGGCATGCAGGTGCAGCAGGCAGTGATGAAAGCGAATGGTATGTTAGCTTTCATAGCAAAAGGATTTGAGTATAGGAGCAGGGAGGTTCTACTTCTGTTGTATAGGATCTTGGTGAGACCACACCTGGAGTATTGCGTACAGTTCTGGTCTCCAAATCTGAGGAAGGACATTATTGCCGTAGAGGGAGTGCAGAGAAGGTTCACCAGACTGATTCCTGGGATGTCAGGACTGCCTTATGAAGAAAGACTGGATAGACTCGGTTTATACTCTCTAGAATATAGGAGATTGAGAGGGGATTTATAGAAACTTACAAAATTCTTAAGGGGTTGGACAGGCTAGATGCAGGAAGATTGTTCCCGATGTTGGGGAAGTCCAGGACGAGGGGTCACAGCTTAAGGATAATGGGGAAATCCTTTAAGACCGAGATGAGAAAGACTTTTTTCACACAGAGAGTGGTGAGTCTCTGGAACTCTCTGCCACAGAGGTAGTTGAGGCCAGTTCATTGGCTATATTTAAGTGGGAGTTAGATGTGGCCCTTGTGGCTAAGGGGATCAGAGGGTATGGAGAAAAGGCAGGTACGGGATACTGAGTTAGATGATCAGCCATGATCATATTGAATGGCGGTGCAGGCTCGAAGGGCCGAATGGCTTACTCCTGCACCTAATTTCTATGTTTCTAAACAATCCCAGGTAATTAACATTCAGTGAATGGTAATTCAGAATAATTCAGCTCCTGGAGTGCACTCCTATATATCACCGAGACCAAGGATAGACTTGGCGATCGTTTCGCTGAACACTAAGGCTCAATCCGCCTTGGCCTACACAATCTCTCGGTTGCCGAACATTTTATCTCCCCTCCCATTGCCATATTGACCTTCCTGTCCTGGGCCTCCTGCACTGTCAAAGTGAGGCCACATGCAAATTGGAGGAACATCACCTCATATTTTGCTTGGTCATCTTACAACCCAGCAGTATGAATATTGTTTTCTCTAATTTCAAGTCACACATTCATTCCTTCCCCCCCTCCCTCCTCCCCCCTCCCACTCCCTCCTACCCCCCCCCCCCCCCCTCGTCCCCCCGACCTCCCCCACATGGGTCATCCTAATAGTTCCACTCTTTGCATCCTTGTATCCCTGCCATTTGCACCTCTTCCCCAACCAAAAATGGACCATTGTGGACTCCACCCTTCCTGGGGTCACCTACAATATTCTTTCTTTCTCCTTCCTACCTGCACTATCTATTACTCTGTGAAGTACTCTGAGCCAAACAAGTAAACCCATTCTTCGTCCCATAGTAATGCAACACACATCTCTCTTCTGCTTTCACCCAATTAACATTTAGAGATGTTATTTAAATAACCATTTTGGACCGTTATCATTAACAACATAACAATTATTTCTATTTGTGTTTTTTTTTTCTTGATAATCCAATTATCTTGCAAGAGAAAAAAATCGATAAGATTTTAATTACTCTTTTAGTAAAGTTTCAAACAACATGAATGTCTTGGAAAGTAGATTATATATTAGACTATTATTCACTTAATGTGTGTACATTATCTTGATGTTGTTTTGATTATTTGCTACTTCAGATAATTAGCACTAGATCACTTACACATTGGTGACACAAGGGAAAAAGATGGGGGGTGGGGGGGGGGGGGTGTAGTGGGAGAAACGTCTTTGCACCAGGACAGAGGGGGAACACGAGAGAGAGAAGGGAATGGGGTGCAGTTACTTACAATAGGAAAGGATGCAAGGTTCCCACCTGAAGGACATTAATGGACTTTTTTATACTACAATCTGATAGAGTTATACAGCATGGAAACAGGCCCAACTTGCCCACACTGACCAACATGTCCCATCTACACTAGTCCCACCTGCCTGCCATTGGCCCATATCCTTCTAAACCTTAGATTTCATTTCCACCATTACCAAGGTTAGATGCTAGCAGTTCCTTAACTTGGAATGCTGATCAACAACCCCAGTCCCATACATGCTGCACCCTACTGCCTGATACATGAGACATAGTCCAGACAACACCCCACCCCTCTCCCATACCTATCTGAGGTAACTTCAAGAGAATCTGCATGCTCGTGTTCATAAGTGATAGCAGCCAAATTAGGCCATTCAGCTAATCAAGTCTACTCTGCTATTCAATAATGGCTGATCTATCTCTTACTCCTAGCCCCATTGTCCTGCCTTCTCCCATAACCCCTGACATCCTTACTAATGAAGAATCTATCGCTGCTTTAAAAATAACCATTGACTTGGCCTCCACAGCCTTCGGTGGCAATTAATTCTACAGATTCACCACCCTCTGACTAAAGAGGATGACAAATGTCAGTTGATCTCAGTCACTGAATGTACGTTGGGTGCATTGGCGAGTGTCAACTTGAAATTTCCTTCCAGTTGGAGATGATTCATTGGTCTCTCCTGCTATTGAACAAGTCCTTTCAGTAATCCACCCTCTGTGGTGGCTGGTGTTCAGTGGGAACATCAAGTTGAAGGAACTTGTAACCAGAGCTGGAGTGGAATCGAGAAATCCTTGAAGACCCTCAGGAAGAGGGTCTCGACCCGAAAGGTCGCCTATCTCCTTCGCTCCTTAGATGCTGCTGCACCCGCTGAGTTTCTCCAGCCTTTTGTGTACCCTCGATTCTCCAGCATCTGCAGTTCCTTCTAAAACAGATAACACAAACTGTGAATTGTGCAGTGCCACAGGAGGAATGAAAAGGGAAGAAAATGTCCTGTTTCACGTCAGGAGTTATTGGACTATTTCTGATCTCAAGGGACTAGAGAGGCAGAAACAATAAAACTGTACAAACTTTCAACAAATGTGCCTCCCTCACCACATTTCCTTTCACACCCACCTCGCATAAAAGAGAAATCAGTATTCTGTTCGATGAAATGTGATGTATTAATGCATATTGTTGTTGGCCAACACTGTGAAGAATACAAATGCAGGAAACAAAGAAGTAATTGACAAAGAATATAAATGAATGCAATGAGGGAATAGTATTACAGCAGACTGCTTCAGCTGAAGAGAGTTCAGTGAACTGGATAGCTACCTCCTGAGCAGTAACTTTATTATTGTAATTTTACCAAACTGCAAAATACTGTCTTTTTTTTAACGTGTGGTCAGTGACTGATTAGAGATCAAGCATGTCAGTCTTGGTTTGTGTGATTTCCTCTGTAATTCTGCTGAACCATTGAAGGTTTCTAATATGACTTGAACTCTAGAATGTTCCTCAATGTGATAGTAAAATTTGATATCAAATATTTTAATAATAAACTGAAAGTCTGAGGAAAGACAACTATTTATATTAAAAATTATTGTTTAAATTTGTTCAAGCCTTTATTTTATTAATTTGCCCGTGCGAAACAAATTGGAATAACCTTTATAAAACAAAATGAGGATTACAATCACTTAACCAGAGCCATTGATTGCAGGTAAACTCCCCAGTTGTGTTCTCCATGCTAACAATAATGATTTCAATGTCCAGGCAGTTTCAGCAGTGTTCTGAAGATAGACCCAAAATGCTGGAGTAACTCAGCGGGACAGGCAACATCGCTTGAGAGAAGGAATGGGTGGACAGGCTGGACTCATCACTAAGGTTTCCAATATTGCAACGTACCAGTTCCTGTTAAAGCCAGCCTGCTGTTTAACGGGGAGACATGCAATGCTCTAACTATTGCTCTGTCATCCAGTTGTGCATGTGTTAATGGCTCCACCAATTTGGCATCTGACCCAATTTGCACCATAACTTTCTGCATATGTATCCGATGACATTTGTTTTCATAGAAGCCCAGCTGTTGCATCGAAGCAACAAGCACTATTGACCAACTTTGTACCCGTCATTTCATCATTGGCACGATTGAGATGTGAAAGTTTTCACTGTGCATTTGTAGAGTCTTAGAGTCATACAGCGTGGAAACAGGCCCTTCGGCCCCAACTTGCCACATCGACTAACATGCCCCATCTACACTAGTCCCACTTGCTTGTAAATTGGCCCATATTCCTCCAAACCTGTTCTATCAATGTACCTGTCCAATTGGTTCTTAAATGATGCAGCTCGTTCCATACACCCAAAAACCCCATTCGATAATGGAACCTCCAAATATTACGATAGTTGGTGACATGTAGTCAATGCTGGATTAAAAGCAAACAAAACAATTTTTATGAAAATAAATAGTTTAGTGAATTCACTATAGTGAATTTGCACAATAAGATATGCATCATTACGAAACAGTTCCGATTTTTCATCAGAACCGAATATTTTTGTATGAGACAGATGTTGAAACTGAAGCCAATTTTGAGGTAAAATAAAATTATCTGCTCAGTAGAAATTATTTTTGATTCACTTCAGGATGGAATCAAAGGACCCAGATTCAAATTGTGTCATGGATCTGTGTCCGGGCAAAGGCCACGGATGCCAATAGAATCAACAAGCTCATCAGGAAGGATGGTTCCGGTTGGAGTTGGATTCATGGGCAGTGGTCTAGGAGGGGAGGATGCTCCTCAAACTGCGGAGCATCCTGGACAATACAGCTCACCCCCTCCATGACACACTGGTCAACCTAAGGAGTACCTTCAATAACAGACTGGTTCCACCAAGATGCAGGACAGAACACCACAGGAGAGGAACACCTTCTTCCCTGTGGCTATCAAACTGTACAACTCCTCCCCCTTTTGTCGTGGGGTAGACTGACTCCCCTTCCCCTCCCCCCACCCTTCCCAACCTTTGTACATCCCCAATCCTGGACTTTCTACATGTCACTTCAATTTTATGTTTCATGTAATTTGTTGTGTTTCATGACTGTTGGCAGACCAATTTCCTTCCTGGGATAAACAAAGTCTTATTGTATCGTATCATATGTATATCATTGCCATGATTGTGATTTAAATGTACCCCAGGAAGAAATGCTCTGGTCAGATCCAAATTTATACTCTGTTTGGACAATCCCTTAAGTTTGAAAGATGGTTGTAATATGTTAAAGAAGCAACTGCAGATGCTGGAAAATCAAAGGTAGACAAAAATGCTGGAGAAACTCAGCGGGTGAGGCAGCATCTATGGGCGAAGGTAATAGGCAACGTCTCGGGTCGAGGCCCTTATTCAGACTGATGTGAGGGTGGGGGGGGGGGGCGGGAAAAATAAAGGAAGAGACGGAGACAGTGGGCTGAGGGAGAGCTGGGGAGGAGAAAGCAGGGTCTATCTGAAATTGGAGAAGTCAATGTTCATACCTCTACCGCATGCCCAAGCGAAATATGAGGTGCTGCTCCTCCAATTTACGGTGGGCCTCACTCTGGCCATGGAGGAGGCCCAGGACAGAAAGGTCGGATTTGGAATGGGAGGGGGAATTGAAGTGCTGAGCCACCGGGAGATCAGGTTGATTATTGCGAACCGAGCGGAGGTGTTGGGCGAAGCGATCGCCAAGCATACGCTTGGTCTCACCGATGTAGAGCAGCTGACACCTAGAGCAACGGATGCAATAGATGAGGTTGGAGGAGGTGAAGGTGAACCTCTGCTGCACCTGAAAAGACTGCTTGGGTCCTTGAATATAGTCACGGAGGTAGGTAAAGCAACAAGTGCAGCATTTCCTGTGGTTGCAAGGGAAAGTGCCTGGAGAGGGGGTGGTTTGGGTTGGAAGGGACAAATTGACCAGGGAGTTACGGAGGGAGCAGAAAGCAGACAGGGAGGAGATGGGAAGATGTGGCCGGTGGTGGGAACCCGTTGGAGTTGGCGAAAATGTTGGAGGATTATTTGTTGTGTGTGATGGCTGGTAGGGTGGAAGGTGAGGACAAGGGGGACACTGCCCTTGTTACGAGTGGGGGGATGGAGAGTGAGATCAGAGTTACGGGGTATAGAAGAGACCCTGGTGAGAGCCTCATCTATAGTAGAGGAGGGGAACCCCTGTTCCCTGAAGAATGAGGACGTCTCCGATGCCCTGGTTTGGAACACTTCATTCTTGGTGCAGATGCGGCATAGACGGAGCAATTGGGATTAGGGGATGTAGGGTGGGAAGCAGGGTGGGAAGAAGTGTAGTCCAGATAGCCATGGGAGTCAGTAGGTTTATAGTGGATGTCGGTCAGTAGTCTATCACCTGCAACGGAGATCGCGAGGTCTAGAAATGGTAAGAAATTGTCGGAAATGGTCCAGGTGAATTTGAGTGCCGGATGGAAGTTAGTGGTGATATGGATGAAGTCAGTGAGATGTGTGTGGGTGCAGGATGCAGTCGTCGATGTAGCGGAGGTTGAGTCCGGGGACAGGAACAAGGGTTGTTCGACGTACCCTAAAAAGAGGCAGGCATAGTTTGGGCCGTTGCGCGTGCCCATAGCTACTCCTTGTATTTGGAGGAAATGGGAAGAGTGAAATGAAAAGTTGTCAGGGGTAAGGACCAGCTCCGCTAGGCGGAGGAGAGTATCAGTGGACGGGGATTGGTTGGTTCTGCGGTCGAGGAAGAACCGAGGACTTTAAGACCCTCCTGGTGGGGGATGGAGGTGTAGAGTGACTGGACATCCATAGTGAAGATGAGGGAATGGGGACCTCGAAAACGGAAGCCATGGAGGAGACGAAGAACGTGTGAGTTGTCTTGAACATAGATAGGGAGGGATTTAACCAGGAGGGATAGGATGGAGTTGAGGTATGTGGAAATACGTTCGGTGGGACACGAACAGGCAGAGACAATGGGTCGGCCAGGACAGTCAGGTTTGTGGATTTTGGGGAGAAGGTAAAATCGGGCCGTGCGGGGCTGGGGAACGATGAGCTTGGAGGCTTGGGAGGGCAGGGAGCTGGAAGTGATGAAGCCAGTGATAGTGCTAGAGATCATGGCCTGGTGCTCGTCTGTGGGGTCATGGTCCATGGATAAGTAGGAGGAGGTGTCTGTGAGTTGGCGCCTGGCCTCAGAATTGTAGAGATCAGCGCGCCAGACTACCACGGCACCTCCCTTGTCGGCGGGTTTGATCACCCAGTCTGGGTTGTTGCAGAGTGAGTGGAGGACTGTACGTTCGGGGGGGGAGAGGTTAGAGTGAGAAAGGGGCGTGGAGAAGTTGAGGCGGTTGATGTCCTGCCGGCAGTTTAAAATAAATAGGTCTAAAGCAGGTAGATGGCCATGGGGGGGGGGTCCATTGGAGACGGGAGTAGGGGTCATCACTGAGGGGTGAGGACTCCTTCTCATGGAAAAAAGCTTTGATGTGGAGTGACGGAAGCAGAGCTCCACATCATGGCGGACGCGGAACTCATTGAGGTGGGGACGGAGGGGATCAAAGGTGAGACCTCTGCTGAAGACAGACCGTTCGGTATCCGAGAGGGAGAGGTTTAGGGGGGCTGGTGAACTATGTTATATGTTATATGTTGTAATATGTTAGTTCAGTTTAATTCAGTTTAGTTAAGTTTAGTTTAGTTTAGTTTAGTGATACAAAAACGCCCCTGAGCCCACAGAGTCCACGTCGACCATTTCTGTGTCACACTTCACATGAGGAGCAATTTACAGAAGCCAAATGACCTACAAACTGCACGTCTTTGGAATGTGGGAGCAAATCGGAGCGCCCAGAGAAAGCCCACGTGGTCACAGGGAGAATGTACAAAATTCGTCACAGTCCGTACAGACAGCATCTGTAATTGGGATAAAACCCAGGTCCCTGGCGCTGTAAAACAATAGCTGTGCCACCCTTAACACACGTCTCTGAATGTCAAGTATTCCACTAGCGCATTAGGTGAATAGGTAGAAGAACCATAAAACATATTAAGGCGATGGAAAATATGGGCTCTTTTGTTGCTTACATCCTGAACATCAGTTGCAATCTTGCTCTGATTATTATGCTCCAGGTTCTTCATGGAAACATATTTCCTTTTTCAGCATTGGAGAGTTTTTCCAACGTTGTGGCCTGTTATTGCTGTTCGCCAAATGCTGGTAATTGCTGTAAGGTGATGACTCTGCTCCAGAAATGCTCTCTGAGGAAGCATTTACCATTGATTTTTCTTTCATTGCTAATAGCAATAAAGCCTCCACCACAGAGAGTCGGCTCTTACTTATTTTAAATCATTGTCCGTAAATCTAAAGACGTGACAGTTTGATGGAGGAGCTCAGCAGAAAATTAAATGGTGATCTTGCTGGATTCACATACTGTGCAGACATACAGTATACTTGACTCGGACAGATCAAGTGGGCCTTTAGTTCTTTGCAGAGAACCAGATACAAATGGATAAGTGGAAAGACTCTGAGTAAATTACTCCGCAGTAATTGCTCTATTGTAAGTAGAACATGCATTGTCAGCACACACTGGACAATACAAATTGAAAAGGTTGTCTTTATATTTTATGTTATGCATGGGATTATTGATTTTGAATTCATGTTCAGTTTTCTGTCCTTGATATAATGTGCCCACCTACAGAATCTCTGGTGAAACATAACACACCTGGAGTATTGTGTACAGTTTTGGTCTCCTAATCTGAGGAAAGACATTCATGCCATAGAGGGAGTACAGAGAAGGTTCACCAGACTGATTCCTGGGATGTCAGGACTTTCATATGAAGAAAGACTGGATAGACTCGGCTTGTACTCGCTAAAATTTAGAAGATTGAGGGGGCATCTTATAGAAACTTACAAAATTCTTAAGGGGTTGAACAGACTAGATGCAGGAAGATTGTTCCCGATGTTAGGGAAGTCCAGAACAAGGGGTCACAGTTTAAGGATAAGGGGGAAGTCTTTTAGGACCGAGATGAGAAAAACATTTGTCACACAGAGAGTGGTGAGTCTGTGGAATTCTCTGCCACAGAAGGTAGTTGAGGCCAGTTCACTGGCTATATTTAAGAGGGTGTTAGATGTGGCCCTTGTGGCTCGAGGGATCAGGGGGTATGGAGAGAAGGCAGGTACAGGATATAGAGTTGGATGATCAGCCATGATCACATTGAATGGTGGTGCAGGCTCGAAGGGCCGAATGGCCTACTCCTGCAACTATTTTCTATGTTTCTATGGTTCTATAAGTCTACATGTAATATTTGCACAAAAGCAACCCTTTAACTAAAATTGCTACTTCTTTGCAGCCTCACTGGGGTCAGGTTCGTCTATGCTATAAAAGGAATCATAGAGATGATATCTTAATTCATGCAGATAATCAATCCTGTCCCTAGCAGGGCAGTCCTGGCAGGTTTATACACAAGTTAGGCACAAAGTGCTGGAGTAACTCGGCGGGTCAGGTAGCATTGCTGGTGAAAAGGAATGACCCGAAACGTCACCTATTCCTTTTCTCCAGAGATGCAGCCTGACCCGCTGAGTTGCTCCAGCACTTTGTGTCAATCTTCGGTATAAACCAGCAAATCTGGAGTCCCTTCTGGCTACAGGTTCATGCATGACGTTCTCAATCCAGTGGAACGGAATAAGAAAAAAAAAGATTGCGGAAGAAACACACAGATGTATTTTGATGGACCTGAATTGCTGCAAAGTAAAGTCAAGCTGAGGTCTTTGCAACTTTGCACAATGGTTTTTCTGTCAGTAGAGGGCTGATGAATCATGTCACATACGCCGGACCCATCTGTAACATATAAGATCCTCAGACAGAGACGGTAGTACTAGGAGGAACTCAATGGGTCGGGCAGCATCTGGGATGGGAAAGGACAGGTGATATTTCGGTGACGATCCGCAGATATTTCTGTTCCAATAGGTGCTGACAACTTATTGTCAACAAATGTTCAAAATGTTTTATTTGTTCCTTGTAATAAGATCAACATTGATCTTTTATTTTTTTTTTAAACATTGTTTATTGATTCATGGTGCAAGCTCCCAGATAAGAGGTTGCTTCAATCAGAATCATCCTGTTGAACTGTCCTGGATGGTTTTAACTGGGGGGAACCTGCAGTAGGTAGTCTAGAGTACATTGGTATGCAGTGATTTCCAGTATTTTTCCCCAGGCAATGGTCATTCAGTGTATTTTTGTGTAGTATAACAATGCAAATGAGACTGAAGAAGGGTCTTGACCTGAAACGTCACCCATTCCTTCTCTCCAGAGATGCTGCCTGTCCCGCTGAGTTACTCCAGCTTTTTGTGTCTACCTTCAATGCAAATTAATAGGTGTGAGGGGTACAGAAAACCCAGATATGCCAGACATACGAACAACCTGACAATTTTAAAGGCTGAGTGTATGACTCTCTGCATGGATAGGACAGGTTTAGAGGGATAATGGCCAAACACAGTGGGACTAGTGTAGATGGGACATGTTGGTCGCTATGGGCAAGTTGGGCGATGTGCCTGTTTCCATGCTAAATGACTCTATGAGTATGAGTGCAATTTCAGTAACATGCTTTATCTCTACCCTGAACATGGCCAAGGATGACAACCTCAGCAAGACCGCATGCAAATGGCAGGAGCCACTGTGGCTATCCGGGCGATGATTATGTGGAGTTAGCAGGGTATTTCTTCAAGCATGCCTTTAATGAAAGCTCAGAGTTCTGGAGGATCTCAGCAGGACAGGCAGCATCTGTGATGGGTCAGGACTGTACTTCAAACTGAATGAAGTAGGTAGGGTAGGAGAAGGCGAGGTGGATAGGGACAGAGCCTGACAAGTGATAAGTGGATAACACCATCCCCCCCCCCCCCCCCTCCCCCGGTCCCTGCACTGAAATATAGCAGCTCTATTGCTGTGCCACTCTGCCGCCCTTTTATATCTATCTCTAGTTGAAGAAACAACCGTTCACCGCCACCTGTTGTTGGCTGTAGCTTAGCCAGCTTCATAAGAATGAGACCTGCATCTCATTTGTACGATCTGCTTCAACTTTGATGATAAACCTTTGCTGATAAATAATGTTACTTCACACATTGCGAAAGGCCTTGTGGAAGTCCATGTATGTTATGTGACTGCAATACCCTCATCAACTCTAACTGTAATCCCATCAAAAACTCTACTGAATTGGACAAATATGATTTGACCAAAATAAATCTGTGTCGGTTTGCCTTAATTAATCCATTTTCCTCAAATGACTATTGATCTTATGCCAGACCAATGTTTCTGAAAGCTCTCCCACCATGAAGTTTAAACTGTCTGACCTGGAGATGTTGGGCTAATTCTTACCTCTTTCTTTAACTGCCAGAGAAATAAGTGTCACTCTCTACTTCTCTGGTCCCACTCCCATTTTTAAAAGACACTGGAAGATCGTACTCAGTGCCTCCAAGATTTCCACCTGTACTGACATCAAAATTCTAGGATGCATGCTACCTAGTCCTGGTGACTTACCCATTTTCAGTTCTGCCAACTTTACGAATATCTCAATGCTGTTATCCAGTGCCTCAATTATCTCCTCCTTTGCTGTTACTTTGGAAGCACTCACTTCCTTGGTGAAGAAGGATGCTTTTAAACCCTTAACAGCAGCTCAGAGGTAGAGTTGCTGCCTTACAGCGCCAGTGCTTGGTTTGATCCTGACTACAGGTACTGTCTGTATGGAGATTTGTACGTTTGTACTGGGTTTACTCCGGGAACTCCAGTTTCACCCCACACTCCAGAGACGTATAGGTTTGTGGGTTAATTGGCATGGTATAATTATAAATTGTTCCTAGTGTGTAGGATGATGTTAATGTATGGGGATCACTGGTCAGCGCGGACACAGTGGGCCGAAGGGCCTGTTTCCACGCTGTATCTCTAAACTAAATTAAACTAAGTGCCTTTAACAGACCCGGTGAGCATATTTACTACTGGATTCTATTTCTTTCCTGCCAGATCAGAAGGATTTGATGCGGAGATAAGATAGAAAATAAGTTGAATCAGGGTGTGGGATGGGCGGGGGGTGGAGAGGGGGATAGGAACGGGGATATTCATTATTTTAATTATTCCGTCCAAGCCAGTTTTCATCAAAAGATGGCAATTCAAGTCAAGTCCCATGAATTTAAGCACATTGTCAGATTGACATTCTCATTTAATCTCTGTAAATGTTTAGTTTATTTTTAGTTTAATTTTAAAGCACAATTTGCTGGTATCTCTGTCCTTAAGCAAAATCTCTTTTGGGCTGAAAGCTCAAAATTAAAGCCTCGGGTCAAATTTTGAAATGAATGGTTACGAAGTGATCGTGTTTGATCTTGACATGTTTTCCAATTAATTTGCTTATTTATTTGCAGATGCTCATTATAGATTCCAAGCACTGAGAAATGCACTAAATAAAATATCAATAGAAAGAGAAATCTTATGACTTCATCCCGGGTATTGCTCTTCCGTTTGTAGATCTTTTTAAAAGCACTATCTACTTTAAATTATCGGAGCTTTGTTTTATTATCTGGGACCACATCAAATAACGTAATCTTTCCACAGCTGCTTCACTTTGCATCGTGTATAGCACAGACTTCATGGTTTTGCAAGGTGGCAACTCTATCAGTGGGGTGGGAGATTGCAACCTTCACGTGGTCCGCCCTGTTTCGACAAATGCAATCAACCCGGTGTGTACAATCAAATGAGATCAAATAGAACAAGTTGTCCGACAACTTTAGGCTGTGCACGCCGTACGAAAGAAGATGAAGAAGAACTCTATCAGTGAGCCACTGAGCCACTCACACTTCTTGCAAGTTCTAATGCCATATAAATTTAAAAAATCATTAATTAACTCATTGCACTATGAATAAATGAATGTATTGTAGTGGCGCCTGCTGGCGCACGCAGGTATCAAGCCCGGCGTTCAGAAGCCGCGGTCACGTCACTCGGGAGGGGCTGCTTGTTTTTGCGCGGTTTTGCTTTTGCGCGGCTGTTCAGTACTGACCGTGAGAGCCTGTGAACTGACACGTTATTTTGTGAATAAAATACGTTGGAAAAACTCAGTTGTTGTTCTTGCGACCGCCAAAGAACCAAGAAATAAAGAATACAAATACAGAGAGATTAGTACGGTGATTGCTGATATCGGATGATAACATGTGTAAGAAGGAACTGCCGATGCTGGTTTGCACCGAAGATAGACACAAAATGCTGGATTAACTCAGCGGGACAGGTAGCATCTCTGGATAGAAGGAACGGGTGAAGTTTCAGGTCGAGATACTTCTTCAGACTATGCGTATCTTATTCCGTATCCGACCTCTCTGTCCTGGGCCTCCTCCATGGCCAGAGTGAGCAACACCGCAAATTGGAGGAACAGCACCTCATATTCCGCTTGGGGAGTCTGCATCCTCTTGGCATGAATATTGAATTCTCTCAATTCTGTTGACCCTTGCTGTCTCCACCCCTTCCCACCTCTCCCTCAGCCCTCGGGCTCCTCCTCCTTTTTCCTTTCTTCCCCCCGCCTCCTCCCACCCCCTATCAGTCTGAAGAAGGGTTTCGGCCCGAAATGTTACCTATCTCCTTCGCTCCATTGATGCTGCTGCACCCGCTGAGTTTCTCCAGCATTTTGTGTACCCCCTACTTCTTCAGACTGACGTTTCGGGTTGAGACCTCTTCAGGGTCTTGACCCGAAACGTCACCCAGCAGTTCTATCGAGAGATGCTGCCCTTCCCGCTGAGTTGACGCCAGCATTTTGTGTCTATCTTGGATGATAAATTAACGATTTAAGGAACATTACTCCAAATGACGTACCATATGATGTACCAAAACCATAAATATAATATTTGACAAGAAAAATAATGTTTCACGTTTCAATAGCTCAGAATTATATTCCCAAACATCAAGAATTTAATAGATATTAAACTCATCCAACTCTACTAGTCATTTGCAATAAAACTTAACAAGAATGTTTGCATTTAAAGTAATGTGGAAGGGATGGAAGGAGTGCTGACATTTAAAAGAGGATTCTGTTTGTTAAAATGAATGTTTGTCTTTGAACAAACAAAGCGTTGCTGGACTTTGAATCAATCTGAGATGCCATTAATTATATTTGGGTTATCAATCAATTTGATTGTTGGCGATTATGACTGTTTCTTAAACTCTGTGTAAGATGGTGGCTGGGTTTTTGATGTTACCACTGTAACAACGTAAGTTGCGAACAAATGATGTAGATGCAACCTTCTTTACTTTCCATTAAAAGTATTACGTTCAATCTAAGAAAACATTGAAAGTTATGAGTTAGTGTATGGCATCTAGTCAGTGTTGTAAAGGAATGTGAAATGACAAAATAGCATTTCAGCAATGGCACCTTACGCTAATTTGGGAGTATTTGCGAAAATAGCATCAATAGTAAGATACTGTAGAGGGCATAACAGAAATAAAACAAAAACATACTGGAAATAATTACAACACAATACAAAACCAAACGGCATGTTGCTGCCCGACAGCGCCACAGATCCGTTTTCGATCCTGACTACGATGCTCAGCTGTACGGTTTTCGTGCATTCTCCTCATGACCTTTGTTGGTTTTCCCCGGGTCCTCCCACACTCCAAAGACGTACAGGTTTGTAGACTAATTGGCTTGGTAAAATTGCAAATTGTCATTAGTGTGTGTAGGATAGTGCTAATGGGTGTGGATCGCTGGTCAGCACCGACTCGATGGGCCGAAGGGCCTGTTTCTGCACTGTGTCTCTAAACTAAACCAAACTGTGCAGAAGGAAACTATTCACCTGCTGTGTCCACTCAAGAGGCAGCTAATGATTAACTTGGCTGCAGTTTGTAGGTTATGGCTCGTCAAGCAGTAACTTACTGCTACCATGTTTAATGTGTTTGACTATTGTTTTTAACAGTGAGTTCCAGACCCACACCAGTCTGGGTGAAAACATTTCTTCCTGTGTAGGTCAGGCACCATCCATGGAGTGAGAAACAGAAGGAACTTTTCAAGTCAATAACCTCTCATCAGAACTGGCAAATGTCAGGTGTAACAGGCTTTAAACAAGTGGAGAGGGAGAGAAAAGAGTCAGAGGTGGAATAATATTTCAAGTCTTGTTTCCACTTTGAGTATAACAAGGATTGAATTGCAATTGTGCACATTTTTGGAGGATGGAATTAATGAATAAGGGGGGTGGGTGGTGAGGAGAGGGGGGAGGGGATGGGGGAACAGAGACCTTCCAGCTGGCCACAAGGTTAATAAAACTCTGAAGTGGAAATATGTGAAAAGCAATTGTAATGTCCTTTGCTGCACTCCCAAAAGAACATGTAAAATAGCAAAGCCATGGCCAGAATAGGTAGCTGCTGATGTGTGGCCCCTCATTAGCATTTAAATAGCTGCACACAGAAATGTTAAGTCTGAAGTATTATTTCTCTACGGTAATGAAAGCTGGTGTCAAATGCAACACTTTTAATTAAATGCAGCTCTGAGATTGTGGTGAATGGTATTTGACATGTTCATTCTAAACCCATATTATGAGCCATAAACTGTTTATTTCATCTGGTCCAATCCACACACAAAAAAATTGTGCGGTCATTGCCTGTTTTGGACCAGACCTTTTGCAGTAAAAGCTAAAGGGAGAGTGTGACATCAATTATATGACAGGAGTGGATTGCAATGCTCAGACAGTGAGTCAAGCTACATGACTAAAACCAAGCCACCATTTCGTATAGTTTTATATCACTGCCAGAATAAACTAACAATTACCATTGTGTAAAAAATGCACTGCTCAGCCAAAGAGGAATCAATTGAGAGAAAGCCAGACAGGGCTCAGAGACAGAGTAATGCTACAGCAATGCAGTTGTGCTGAGATTACTGATCCGTGGCTGAAGGCCTCTTAATAATAATACAAGAAACAAAAGAAGCCAATTTTAAAACGCCAGCTAACCAGTTGTGGATGAAGCGACAATGCGTAAATTATATTCAGGAGAAAATACATTAAGCGTGAATGACTTTCTCAAGTTATGGACAATAATATTGTGGGAGCAGGGGGAGGAAACATTGCCCTGGAACCACCAAAGCCATTGAGTTCGCATAAAGGATAATGATCAGCAGGAGCTCATCAATTATATGTAAGAGAAGTACAATGTGGTTTTTCAGTTCTGTGGGATGCGCTATTCAGAAGAAAATGAAAGGAATTATGCAGGCTTAACCCAAATTCCTCAAAGAGGTAGTTAACAATGAACATTTTTTTTCCTTCAGGTTAATTAATTTTTTTTTGTCTAAAGAAATGGAAGACAGGCATGCTTTTATATTGAGGATTTGAGACTATAGTAAAAAGCATCACAAAATTGTGAAAATATTTCCTTTATCTATAAGATAAAATAAGATTATCATGAGTAAACCAATGAAAGTGTTAGTTTTCCCTGACCGTCCACTTTCTTTGAAGGTATACTTTTGTTTACTGGTGTGGAACTCTACTGGAACCATCAGTAGAGTTATACCGTAGAAACACAGAAACGAATGGCACAGGCAAAGGATACTAAGGATACGAATAAAGGCAAATGTCTGTGAATCTGAAACATCACCCATTCCTTCTATCCAGAGATGCTGCCTGCCCCATGAATTACTCCAGCATTTTGTGTCTATCTAAAGGATACTAGGACAATTGTATTCTTCCTGCACAATATAAATATTGTTTCCAATAAGGAACATCAGAGAAGTGCTCAGTCCTGCTCTTGTCCAGCATTGAAGACTGTACATCAAGGATATTGAACAATGATTAGAAATTGGTATCATGGCTTCCTCTACATCCAAATTCCTACAGTTCTCCCTGTGTTGGAAGGCAGAAAAAACACGTTTTCAATGTTCCGACCCGTCTTCATCATGCAACATTTTGGCTTGACTAACTGAAATATGCCATATTTAATGACCTTCTCTCGTGAAATGTTAGACCCTTTAGTTTAGAGATGCAACATGCAAACAGGCCTTTCAGCCCACCAAATCCATGGTGACCAATGATTCCCCTTGTTGCACTAGTTCTATGCTAGTCCACTTTCCGATCCACTCCCAACTCCACTAGGGGCAATTTACAGAGGCAAATTAACCTACTAATTCGCACATCTTTGGTATGTGGGAGGAAACCGCAGCCTCTGGAGGAATCCCACATGGTCACAGGGGGAGCGTGCAACCTACACTCAGACAGCACCTGAGGCAAGGATCGAACCCAAGACTCCGGTGTTGTGAGGTCGCAGCTCTATCAGTTGCCGCTGTACGGCATTAATGGCAGATCCTTAAACAGAAGTGTGACAATATATAGACTTACTTTAACCGCATCAGAAATGAACACCAATGAACCTATTTTTTAGCCTCTTTGTTTATGAACACAACTATGTGCGTGTGTTTGTGTGTGTGCAAGTGTATGATTGTGTGTGTGTATTCCTGTGCCCATCTGTCTTTGTATCACACGTGTTTAACTAATGCAGAAATTGAATAGCAATATTACTTTGAATCTGAAGTCATCACCATCATCACCTTTATATGATTCTGTGCAGTCAATGAGATGAAATATTGATCAATCTAAAATATCGCATTTGCCCACGATTGCTCACCATCACATTAAATGAGTTGAGATGTTTAAGTGCTATTACATCACAGGTCATTGACTATCCAATGCTTTTGGTTTTCACAGAGCTAGAAGATCAATTGGGGCACTTGACTCCAAGGGTTTGTAAGTGGTCCTTCCAATTACCACCTGTGGGGCTGGTCAATGGAAGAAGCAGTTTGCAATAGGGTACTCGACCAATAATCGGATTAAGTGTATGTTTATCAGATAGTATGTGTTCAGCCTGATACTTTAGGAAACCACATAGTGGTCAGATCAAAACAAGGACAGTTAAACGATCAGTCAATCTGGTTTCTGTTTGTGCGTACAACAGATCTGAATGGGAAAGCTGGAAGTATCTCTCTTGTGAAGGTAACCCCAATGTCCAGTTGAAGATGTTCTTTTCAGAAACATGTGGTGGAATGATTATGTGGCTGAATACGAACAAGTGATATGATGGACATAAATGGCGGTTAAAAGCTGTAATCTTTTGCGTGAAAATCGTAGTATTTGAACAAAGGTTACAAGGATGTTGCCAGGACTAGAGGGTGTGAGCTATAGGGAGAGTTTGCTTTAGGGATAGGAGAGAGTTACAGGGGGAACTTGAGTAAGCTGGGTCTCTATTCCTTGGAACGTAGGAAGATGAGGGGGTATCCTATGGAGGTGTACAAAATCATGAGAGGAATACATTGAGTAAATGCACAGAGTCTCTTGCCCAGAATAGGGGAATCGAGGACCAGAGGACATACTGTAGGTTCAAGGTGAAGAGGAAAAGATTCAATAGGAATCCGAGGGGTAACTTTTTCACTCAAAGGGTGGTGGGTGTATGGAACAAGCTGCCAGAGGAGGTAGTTGAAGTTGGGACTATCACATTGTTAAGAAACAATTAGACAAGTACATGGATAGGACAGGTTTGGAGGGATATGGACCAAGCGCAGGCAGTTGGGACTAGTATCGATGGGACATTGTTGGCTGGTGTGGGCAGTTGGGCCGAAGGGGCTGGTTCCACACTATATCACTCTATGACTCTAAGTGAGAACAAGGTTGATCCCCAAAGCGTTTTTGTCTCTTTGTCAGAAAAGATTTTGTGCAACAAATTGAGAAATAAGCTCTTAAATGTGCAGTCTGCTTGTTGGTTTGTGGAAGCTGGTCAGGTCTGTCCTATCCTCTTTCTTGTTCCCTTCATTCTCCTATGTAACCTGTAGTTGTCTCTTCCCTCAGTGTATCCTATAACTAGGGCCAGGCTTGCCTGATAGCAAGATTGTGGAACAAACCGCATATAAGAAGACTGGTGGTGACTAGTGTACAGGATTGTGGACATTAAGAATCCATCAATGTCCTGCTACGGCCTTTGCTTTAGCAATTGTTGTCGGCAGTGTTCAGAGGTGTGAGATGCCCTGTAAGAATGTGTTTGTCCTTGTCCCAAAAAATTCATTCTTTGTGATAGCGTAACTCCTGAAAATGATTGATAGTTGTGCCTTTAAAACAAACCAATTGTGAAGCTACCAGAGACTATTACATTGACCAGGTGGGTAACTTCTCTGAATGGTCAACTGCTGCAAGCTGCACTTTGAGTGAATGGATTCTCCAGCAGTTCTTGGTTGTGGTGAAGAACACAGTGGGCTGTTCTGTGCATACAGTACTGACCAGGGTGATTGTGCTCATGCACTGGGAGAGTCTCGCTGAGTGAGCTGTTTGCAAAAAATGTATTTCACTGTACCTGGTACCACGTGACAATAAAGGAACCATTGACCTTAAATGTGGATATACTATGGGAGCCAGCACTCTGGGGAAACTTGTTACACCAGCAAATCTTCATTTGTGCGCTGTCTTCTGGGCTGAACAAAAAGGATATTAAATCAAATTTTGGTTGACATGTGCCAGATTGAAGGAGAATACCAAAGAACATATCCCAAGACATTACATTGAGGTATTATCAAATAAAAACTGTGTCATAGCATGTAAACTGAATGGGGAATTGATCAAAAGCTCAGTTAAAATTGAATTATACGAAGAATCTTAATGGTGAGGCAGAGCTGCATGGAAGGAAATTCCAAAATATGAGGCTTTACAACTAACGATGGGGCAATCAATAATCCTTCAATTACATTTTGAAGATGAACCATATTCTTGTTCAATATCTGCACATGAACATTTGGTAGGAATTATTGGGCAGCAATTAAAGATTATATCGTTGTTCCTCTTCCTCTGTCATCAATCCAGAGATATTGTTAATTATCGTGTTGTTGCTTCTGTCTTCACAGATGCCAGTGAGTTGAGAAAATCCCAAAATCAAATTACTAACCTCCTTGCTCTAATGTGTTTGGGTTCACATAGTTTACCTTTGAATGACTGAGAGTTTGTTACTCTCCACTTCAAACCGGGAAAGCTAATAAAATCGAATCTTTAATGGTTCCAAGATGGCGCCTTATCCAGGCGACTATTTGCGTGCTAGTCACAGAAGCAGGTCACATATTACAATTGCTCCACTCTTTTTAAATCTCTACACTGTAAATGGCTCGATTGTAATCATGTGTTGTCTTTTTGCTGACTGGTTAGCAGCCAACAAAGGCTTTTCACTGTACCTCGGTACACATGACAATAAACTAAACTGAACTGAACGCATACGTGTCCAACACAGCAATAGGTCTTGCCCTTGTTTGAAGACTTTACCAGTGCTTTTGATTAGATATAATCGAACTTTTCACACAACGTTTTCACACAAAGGGCGGTGGGTGTATGGAACAAGCTGCCAGAGGAGGCTGGAACTATCACAACGTTTAAGAAACAGTTAGACAGGTACATGAATAGGACAGGCTTGGATGGGTATGGATCAAGCGCAGGCAAGTGGGATTAGTGTAGCTGGAATATTGTTGGCGGTGTGGGCGAGCTGAGCTGAAGGGCCTGTATTCACACTGTATCACTTTATGGCTCTATGATTCTAAACACAGTCTGATATTTGCTCAGTAATCTAGGCACGATTTCCAGGTCCCATTTTCCTTTAAATAGGAGTTTATAAAAAATGTTTGTCCATATATAATTTATTTCATGTGATCCCAAAGTACTTTGCACCAGGTAAGTAGTACTAACTTAAAATTCCATATAGTTGTAAAGCATTTACTGTTCACAGCTATTTGACAATCCAAGCACCTTGCAACAAAGTGAATACTTTGAAGTCTCGGCACAAAGGTCAATTTCTGACAACGTAAGGTGTATCTTATAACCGAATTTGACTGTGTCAGCCAAGGTGTTGCACTTAAGCCTTTGGATCAGGGCTTGACACCAAAACTGAGTAAGACCCAAATATGGCAGCATTAAGCCAAAACCAAAGAAAGCAAACTACCGTATGTGTTTCTACTGTATTGATCGTGGCACATAAGGAGTCTACTGGCACACAGGAGAGCAATCCCATCAGTTTTATTTTCCCTCTACTCCGATAACGTATTATACCTTGCATGCCCACCAATTCCCTTTACTGTGTTTTGCCATTAATCTATATTAAGGGTTATATTAAAGGTCTTGACCCGAAACTTCACCCATCCCTTCTCTCCAGAGATGCTGCCTGTCCCGCTGAGCTACTCCAGCTTTTTGTGTCTATGTCAGTATATTACAGTAACCACTTAACCTACTTGCATGTCTTTGGAAGGAAACTGAGGGAAAACCAAACAGTCAAAAAGAGATGGTGTAACTCCGCACAAACACCACTCACGGTTGTGATCAAACCTAAGTCAGCTGAACTTTGTGCCATCAATCTGCACATATAAAACTGGTGTTTTCAATACTAAAGATCAAGCAACTTTCTATTCATTTTAAACAAATAATTAAGTGGATGAAAATAGACTTCTCAGATTATATACCTAAGCTGTTATTCAAGGATCTAAGAAAAATAAGTCATAATAAAAGCTTTGTTTAAACTCTGCTCGCTGCTTATATTAAAATAATCCTGAACACATGGTCATAATTACCAGGAACATCTATGGCAGTAATTAAAACTGACATGGAAAAACAGTTTTGGCATTCAAAACAGATAACATGACCATCGCAGGCAAGTGCTAAAACCAAATCAAACAAGATCTAATTAAAATGCTCTGAAGATGGACATTGTTTTGTGAAGTGTTGCCAGCTGTATTTGAACCATTAACTCCAACCTGCATTATTATATTTTACAAATCTTAAAGTTGCGTCCAAGGGTAATGGAAGAAACTATTCCCCCACAGATGTTTCAATGATTGTGAGGATTTATCAGGCTGTTTGAAATGACAGGATTTGGGCATTGCAACAAACTTCTTGTCATCTGTAACCTTCGGGGCAACATTTTAACACAGCCTGAAGATTGAGAATATATTTGTTTTATTGTACCCTTGGAGCACATTAACGGACTAGTGTTTTACTAGAGGGGTTAAAGGGTAAAGGTCACTGATTGTGACATCACTCTGGGGCCACAAGCTTTCTATTAATGCTGGCGGCCTGGATCTGTTCTCTTAAGTTGATGTTATATCAAATTTGTTGTAAAATAAAAACAATTAATTTCTGCAGACAAATCAAAATTGTGTTATTCTAACTGGAAATCATTATTTTTCTAACAAAAAATAAATGTCCCTTTATTTTGATGATGAATTCCTGACTGAAATAGTTATGCAACACAGAAAGAGGCTATTGAACTGATCGTATCCATGCATGGCCCAAACAGGAGACTATTTTGCTGTCTCCGAGTTCCAGCGTTCAGTTGGCTGGTCAGTTCAGCGAGATAATTAAAAATTATGTCACGAGGTCTCGGACTCCACAGTTCCTTCAGACTGACCCTTTCCCCCTCCGCCCTCTCCCCAACACTCTTTAGGATGAAAACTTGTCTTTCAGCTCCCATCCAAATTTTCTCTGTGACTCTGCACTGCCAATGGACATAGGACATAGATCCTTTCTCTTCACATTATCATGGACTCTCATTTTGTTCAAAGAAGAATTACCTCGGCCTGCTCAATATTTTTTCATGGCCATAATTCTCCAGCCCTTTTAACATGTGGTGGAGTTGCTGCCTTGCAGGGCCAGAGACACAGGTTCGATCCTGACTTTGGGTGCTGTCTGTACCGAGCTTGTGCGTTCTCCCCGTGACATTCTCCGGATGCTCTGGTTTCCTCCCACATTCCAAAGACGTATACATTTGTAGGTTAATTGGCTTCTGTAAATTGTCCCTAGTGTGCCGAATAGAATTAGTGTACGGGGTGCAGGCTCAGTGGACCGAAGGGCGTGTTTGCGTGCTGTATCTCTAATCTAAGCTTAGCTAAAACTCTTATAAATCCCCTCTACATCTTCTCTATTGCTGCCTAGCCCTTCCTTTTATGCGGTGATTGAAAATGCGCACTGTACTCTAGCTGGTATCATTAACTATTCTAGTCGTCCCCTTTGCCCTCTTGACGACCTACCTCCCTACCCTATTGCTCTTTGGGATTATTAAGAATGCACCAAGATCTTTTAAAGAATTATAAAGGAAAACGGCCATTTGATGGGAATGTTGGGGTTTTTTTTTTGTTTCATTCATCTGCAATATGTGGGCATTGGGCAGTGATGGTACGAGGTGACTTGGCTCTACTCATGAAGGGACTCCTACAATTTTGTAAGGGTTTGGATAAATTTCCATGTCAAGTTGTTGTGTCATCTGTAGAGTTGGTGCTCCAACGTATTGCTGCTTTTATCTTCTGGTCATTGGGGTAGAAACAAGGAACTGGAGATGCTGGTTAATACACATAAGGACACAAAGTGCTGGAGTATCTCAGCAGGTCAGGCAGCATCTCTGGAGTACATGGATGGGTGACGTTTTGGGTCGAGACTCAGATGCTGCCTGACCTACGGAGATACTCCAGCACTTTGTGTCCTTTTGGTAATCGAGGTAATGGGTTTGGTAGTCTTCAATGTATCTTTTGGTGAGTAGCGACAGTCACCGTGTCAGTCATACATGTCCCACAGTGTTGGAGGTGGTAGGTGTGTAGGTCAAATTGCTCATTCCTGAATTATGCTGGGCTGTTTGAGTGTCGACAGAGCTACTTTCATTCCAGGTAAGTGGAGAAAATGTAATTATATTCCTGGATTGTGACTTATAAATGGTTGAAAAGTTTTGTGGAATTAGAAGTGAGTCACCTGCCTCATGCCCAGATGTTGGCATGATCTTGTGGCTGTAATAATTGTTTCTGGTCACAAGTCTTAGAATAATACAGTTGAATATCAAAGATAGATTGCACAACATTATTGGAGATAATCATTGCTTAGTGTTCTGAAATATATGTTACCTACCAATTATTAGTCCATTCCTGGATGTTATTTGAGTTTGGTTTCTTTCTGGCGGTGCTGGCTCAAAGGGCCAAATGGCCTCCTCCTGCACCTATTTTCAATGTTTCATTTTCTGAGGACTTGCAAACGGTGTTGGCTACTCTGCTGCCTCTGCCACTTTTATCCAATGATGGACACAGCTATTGATGTAGCAGCTAAAGATAAACATGGTTCTGATGAGCTCTGCTGTGATGTTCTTGGGTTAAGTTTGTTCCTGTGGATCCACATCCACCTTCCTTTGTACAAGGCGTGACTCACTAACAGAGAGATTCCCCCCCCCCCCCCCCCAACCCCCCCCCTCCTTTCCTGACTGGTGTCAGGGGTTATGGGGAGGCAGGAGAACGGAGTTGAGAGGGAGAGATAGATCAGCCATGATTGAATGGCAGAGTAGACTTGATTTGCCGAATGGCCTAATTCTGCTCCTTTTACCTATGACCTTATGATATTGCTTTTTCTCTCAAGCCTCTGTCAAGTGTTGCCTTACGGTAAAGGTATTAGTTTAGTTTATTATTGTTATCAGTTTAATATTGCCACAGTGAACAGAGGTACAGTGAAAAGCTTTTTTTGTTGCATGCTATCCTGTCAGCGAGATGACAATACATGATTATTATGAAGTCGCCCACAGTGTACAGATACAGGATAAGGGATAAAATATAGATATAAGAGAGTGGAGCGATTGAAATGGTTGGTAGCTGATCCACCTCTGGGACCAGCATGCAAAGAGTCACCTGGCTTTGGCGCTATCATGGGCGATGGCAACTCTCAAGATTAAACAAGAAATGTAATGAATTTACCCATATTGGAACAAAAGTTGTAATGAGATCTGGGGGAAAGTAGCCCTGGTAACACAATTTCATTTTGTCCTCCAACGTGTCCTTCCTGCCAGCAGCCCTGGTGTTTCTCGTTTGCAAGATCTTCTCACGTATAAGGCAACAATGCAAACAGCCTTTGTGAGGGAAAGTTAATCTTGTCTGAGCGATCCTGATTTGGGCAGAAATTCTACATGACTATTCATAGAATCATCGAGTCACAGAGTGATACAGTGTGGAAACGGGCCCTTCTGCCCAACTCGCCCACACCGGCCAACAAAGTCCCCCAGCTACATGAGTCCCACTTGCCTGCGCTTGGTCCATATCCGTCCAAACCTGTCCTATCTATGTACCTGTCTAACTGTTTCTTAAACGATGGGATGGTCACAGCCTCAACTACCTCCTCTGGCAGCTTGTTCCATACACCCACCATCCTTTGAGTGAAAAAGTGACCCCTCAGATTCCTATTAAGTCTTTTCCCCTTCACTTGAACCTATGTCCTCGATTCCCCTACTCTGGGCAAAAGACTCTGTGCATCTAACGGATCTATTCCTCTTATCCTCCTACGCTCCATGGAATAAAAACACAGCCTACTCAACCTCTCACTATAGCTCACACCAACTAGTCCTGCCAATATCCTTGTAAATCATTTCTGAACCCTTTCTAGCTTGACAATATCTTTCCTATAACATGTTGCCAAGAACTGAACACAATATTCTAAATGCAGTCTCACCAACTTCTTATACAACTGCAACATGACCTCCCATCTTCAATACTCAATACTCTGACTGATGAAGGCCAAAGTAACAAAAGCCTTTTTGACCACCTTATCTACCTGCGACTCGTCCTTCAAGGAACCATGCACTTGTACTCTGAGATAGAACACTACCCAGAGGCCTACCATTTACTGTGTAGGTTCTTCCCCTTGTTCGACGTCCCAAAATGCAACTTCGCACACTTCTCTGTATTAAATTCCATCAAACATTCCTCCGTCCACTTGGCCATTCGATCCTGATCCTACTGCAATCGTTCACAACCATCTTCACCATCTGCAAAACCATTAACTTTTGTATCATCTGCTAATTTTGCCCTGTATGTTCTCATCCAAATCATTGATGTAGATGACAAACAGTAACGGGCCCAGCACCGAACCCTGAGGCACACCACTAGTCACAGGCCTCCAGTCTGAGAAGCAACCTTCCACCATCATCCTCTGCTTCCTTCCATAGAGCCAATTTGCTATCAATTTCATTCATTATGGTAATAATTCTCAAACGAGCCCAGCAGTTATCCACATGTGTGGCCTCGCCTGAAGGATCACTAGACATTGTGATTATATTTCCAAGTCTTGATGCTCCCTTTCTTCCACAGTGCAATGATGTTGAGGCCAGTTAAGGATAGTCTAAAAATGCCCTGCCTGGGATTAGCACTGTTCCTGTAAACACTGATTTTGTTAGGTGTGCTGACATTTCTTTGAATTCAATTGTAGGCAGCCAGGACTGCAAGTCGGGTCAATCTAGCTCATTTATTAGAGCTGCATTAAAAGTTGGTTCAAAACAATTCTTTAGCCAGGATGAAGAACTAGATTTAATACCGAGTCAATGCTGAAGTGCACGCCTTTCAAAATTAGATCTAAAGAACTACATGTTTGGTGTTAAAGTACTTTGCAGCTCAGTCGCTGATTGAACAAACTCATTTTGCTATTGGCTGAGTACAAATAAAGAGTTTGATGCATCAAAGGATATTAGGCCTACAAATAACATCTGTGCATCCTATTCATTGCTGGTGTCATCCAGCTGGGCTGGGCTAATACATTTCTGTTATGGTGCGGCTGTAAGGATATTGTAAAACCTTCCCTCTGCAGAAGCCATGCTGGGAGGATAATTCAGTCAATTATATAAACAAAGTGGGTATCAGTGGCATTTGGACAAACAAAGAGATAATCGATGAAGGGATGAATAGAAATTATTATTGCGTTAACTTTTGAATTAGACTTGGTGAGCTCTTCCAGCGGGGTGGAGGGAAAAATCATTTTACTTTCATGCAATAGTTGATGGTGATTGGATTTTGGTTCTGAGGACCAAGGACACAGGGTTTTTAGTTTACAGAAAAAAATAACTTTTGTATTAATGTTACCATGGGTTGGGGTTAGTTTAGTGTAGAGATACAGCACGGAAACAGGCCCTTTGGCCCTCCAAGTCCGCGCCGACCAGTGATCCCTGCGCACTAACGCTATCTTACACACACACACACACACACACACACTCCAGGGACAATTTATAATGTTACCAAAGCCAATTAACCCACAAACCTGAAAATAGATACAACATACTGGAGTAACTCAGTGGGACAGGCAGTATGGGGAGCAGGAATGGGTGACGTTTCGGGTCGAGACCCTTCTTCAGACTAGTTCAGACTTGATGTTGCCTGTCCACTGAGTTACTCCAGCATTTTGTTTTTATCTTCGGTTAAAACCAGCATCTGCATTTCCTTCCTACAACCTGCAAACCTGTACGTCTTTGGAGTACGACTGCTGTCTACAACATTTGTATGTTCTCCCCGTGCCCAGGGTGGGTTTTCTCCGGGTTCTCCGGATTGCTGCCACACTCAAAGTTGTTTATTCTTCCTGCCCAAGTACAACAGACTATAATATTTCCACGTTTTGCTGACCTTTAAGCCCCTGTCCCACTTACGTGTCCTTGGCACGCTAATTACGCATCCTCAGGTCGCGTTGAGGCGCGTACGGTCCCACGAAGGTCGCACACGAGATTTCTTGCGTCCGCACAGCCGTCTGGAGCACATGACTTAATTTGAAGATGGACACAAAATGTTCCGGGCCAAGACCGTTCTTCAGTCTGAAAAAAGGGTCTTGACCCGAAACGTCATCCATTCCTTCTCTCCAGAGATGCTGCCAGTCCCGCTGAATTACTCCTGCATTTTGTATCTATCTTCAAATTTCTTGGCCCCGCTCTGGGAGTAGAAGTGGGGGCGGATCCGATTCCGCAAGGGCCGTGAGCCCCAGGCCGAGCTCAGCGATCGTATGCCTGCTTCAGCTGCTGTTGGAGGTGAGACGTTGCGCCACGCCAGTGTCTTGGGCCTGTCCAACTTTGGTCGTCAGTTAAGGGCCTGTCCTACCAGCATCCGACTCTGTGTGGTGAGTGCGATCAAACCGGCAGCGGGGGCCGCGCGGAGGTCAGGTGATCCCTGTACAGGGCCGTTCCCACCAGCATGCGCCTGCATGCGAAGAGCGCGACCGAACCAGCTGTGAGTCAGATAGAATGGACCAAGGATAGATTTTGAGTTTTTTCTTCAGGTACTAAAGGTGAATGCTTATTAGTGATTATATTATGAACATGTCTGCTGCAATAATGGTGACTCCTCACACTTCAAATAAGAAAAACACATTAATTCCTTGAATCCCTTACATTTTTCAAAATATGTGCATATATTTTCTAATATACATCTGCAAGAAAGATTTTCTACAAATCTTTACTGAATGTTTAGTGAATAAAACAGCACAATTATAGAAGTGTACGCGCGGAGGTGGGGTGAGTGGCACCATGCGGCGCAAAGTGAGGCGAACTTGGAGCGAAGTCTTAAAGGTAAGTTCGCCAGGACAGAGAGGGACACACAGAGAGGGGCACAGAGGCACACACAGAGAGGGTCACGGAGGCACCCACAGAGAGGGTCACGGAGGCACCTACAGAGAGGGTCACGGAGGCACGACGTCGGGGCGGTCTGTAATGTGTCGAGGCGACTGCGAGCCGACAAGCCGTTGCCGCGCGGAATTTTTGAACATGGTCAGTTTTTCGGAGCCCCGCGCGATGTCGGGACGAACTCCGCACAACTCCACAAGGCTCCGGCGATTGAAGTGGGACCGGCCCCGCGACGCCGGACGGCTCAAGCGACCACGTTAGGTCGCGCTCATCGCATGGAGTTGCATGCTGCTGGGACCGGCCCTTTACGTGACAAGCCGGTGGCGCGCGAAGATTTCGTTCGCTACAAAATTTCGGAGCACTGCGCGATACCACGCACAATTCCATACTCCTCCGTGCTTCTCAGTGGGACTGGCCCCGCGCGGCCACACAATGCCCATGCGCCTCAAAGCGACGACGAGGTCACGTAATTTGCGTGCCAAGGACACGTAAGTGGGACAGGGCTGTAAATCCGGTCATATGTAGGAAGGAACTGAAGATAAACACTAAATGCTGGAGTAACTCAGCGAGTAAGGCAGCATCTCCGGGGAAAAGGAATAGGTGACTTTTTGGGTCAAGACGTCTTGACCCGAAATATCACCTATTCCTTTTCTCCAGAGATGCTGCCTGACCCGTTGAGTTACTACAGCTTTTTGTGTCAATGTTCTATTTTGAGATCATGTCTTGTTAAAGTAGGTCTTTAAATGACTCTAGCTGATTTAGTTTAGTTAATGCTACTTGTTTTATTCTGTACCTCTGCTCCCTACATGTGCAATGCCCATGTTTTAACTAAAAACCCATTCGCCCGTCCTTCTGTCTGCTTGTTGACCTGTAGCCAGTCCTGTCTAAGCTGCATTGCAAATTTAATATTCTCATCCTTGTTTTCAATTCCCTCCATGGCCTGTATCCTCCATAGATGAGCAAATTTCTTCAACATCTTAGAACTTTTGAGGTATCTACACTCTGCTAATTCTAGTCTCTTGAGCATCCACAGACCAAATTACTCCACTGCCCTCTGTGCCAAAGCCCCTTGCTCTGGAATTCTCTCATTCGTTTTGTCTTCCCGACTTCCTTATGCCTTATTATTTTGCTTTATAACCTACTTATTTAATCAACCCTAATATTTGCCACTATGGCTCAACTTGTTTTGTGGCTATTTTTGTTCTGGGATTGCGACTGTGGACGTAGGATTTTTGTGTTTGATGTCAATGAAAATGAAAATAGATATCGTACTTTTCACAAACTCAAGACATCATATAAAGCTTCAGTCTATATGTACAGCATAGAAGCAGGAACTTTGGGCCACCATCCATGCCGAGCACCAATACTAATTCCTGGGTGTCATGGTACACCAGTCATTGAAAGTAGGCATGCAGGTGCAGCAGGCAGTGAAAAAAGCGAATGGTATGTTAGCTTTCATAGCAAAAGGATTTGAGTACAGGAGCAGGGAGGTTCTACTTCAGTTGTACAGGGTCTTGGTGAGACCACACCTGGAGTATTGCGTACAGTTTTGGTCTCCAAATCTGAGGATGGACATTATTGCCATAGAGGGAGTGCAGAGAAGGTTCACCAGACTGATTCCTGGGATGTCAGGACTGTCTTATGAAGAAAGACTGGATAGACTCGGTTTATACTCTCTGGAATTTAGGAGATTGAGAGGGGATCTTATAGAAACTTACAAAATTCTTAAGGGGTTGGACAGGCTAGATGCAGGAAGATTGTTCCCGATGTTGGGGAAGTCCAGGACAAGGGGTCACAGCTTAAGGATAAGGGGGAAATCCTTTAAGACCGAGATGAGAAAGACTTTTTTCACACAGAGAGTGGTGAGTCTCTGGAACTCTCTGCCACAGAGGGTAGTTGAGGCCAGTTCATTGGCTATATTTAAGAGTGAGTTGGATGTGGCCCTTGTGGCTAAGGATCAGAGGGTATGGAGAGAAGGCAGGTACGGGATACTGAGTTGGATGATCAGCCATGATCATATTGAATGGCGGTGCAGGCTCGAAGGGCTGAATGGCCTACTCCTGCACCTAATTTCTATGTTTCTATGTTTCTATGTTTAATTCCAGTTGCCTACATTAACTCCATATCTCCCTCTACCTTGGTCGTTCAAGTACCTGTTCAGATGCCTCTAAATGGTGCTGTTCCTGCCTGCACCATTCGTGGTAACCCATTCCAGATAACAGCTACTTTTTGTGTGAAACATTTACCCCTCAGTTCCCCTTTAAACCCAGTCCCTCTCACCTTGACTAGGCCCTCTAGTGTTGGCACCCCGCACCATGGGAACCGATCATGGCTATCTACTCTATGCCTCTCATAATTGTATACATCTCTATCATGTCACCTCCTGGCATCCTTCACTCCAGGGTAGAAAGACAAAGCCGATTTGATCTTTCCTGACATATCAGGCCCTCCAATCCAGGCAACATCCATGTGAATGTTTTCTGTATCCTCTCGAGCATAATCGTGTCCTTTCTAAAGTGCAGTAACCAGAACTGAATAAAATAGAACTAAGTTTGAAATGAAGTTACGGTAGGGATCTTGGTAACATTTATAGGGACTGTAACAATGATCGGATAATCCATTTTATTGTGAAGATAGACACAAAGTGCTAGAGTAACTCAGCAAGCCTGGCAGCATCTCTGGCGAAAAAGGATGAGTAACATCTCGAGTTGAACCCATTTATTTTTATTGTGTTGGCTGGATAAATATTGGTAAGATACTGGGAATTGTTTACTTGGATGAAGCAGCTTCAGATCAAAGGACAAAGGACAAAGGACATTTATTTTCACATACACCAATTGGTGTAGTGAAATTTGACTTGCCATTTGCAGCACACCAATAAAAATAAGACACAACATTAAAGAATGTAACAATAAACATAAAAACATCCCCCACAATGGTTCCCACAGTGAGGGAAGGCACAAAGTCCAGTCCTAACCCCTGTTCACCCGTGGTCGGGCCTATCTGAGGCCTCCGCAGCAGCCGCTACGGCAGCAGGCCTTCAGATCAAAGCTTTTGTGAGAAGGAAGCTTTCATCACGCCAGCCAGAATTTGATTCATTTTCTTAGCCCTGAGATTAAATGCAAGCCAGTAACCCAGTGTAGAACTGGGAAAGAAATATAAAAGTGACGTGATCCTTCAGAGCGTCAGTGATGCATCCAGTTATAAAGGGAGGAGTAGAATGAGTGTTTATCCTTTAAATGCTCAATTTAGTGCAAACCACAGGAAGCAACAAAACAATGTCTACTTTTCATGTGTTACAAAATAATATTAAACGTTCTCAATAATGTAATTGTTTTCCAAAGTTTGTGCACAGACATAATTTCCTTACATTTTTTTTTTAAGTGGCCCTACTAATATGCAATATACTTTTATAAAAGCTGATGGCTTTTGACAACTAACTGAAGGTGAAGCTAATGGAAAACATGCACAGGATGTCTAGGAAGGAACTGCAGATGCAGTTGAACTAAAGAAGGGCCTCGGCCTGAAACGTCACCCGTTCCTTCGATCCATAGATGCTGCCTGTCCCGCTGAGTTGTTCCAGCCCTTTGTGTCATGCACAAAATGTCATTGGATGAAGAGCTGAACTTGTTTAGTCAGCTGTCTCTTGCAGGGGACTGTGGCAAACCAACTAATACCGTTCCTTGTGTAGGAAGGAACTGCAGATGCTGGCTTAAACTGAAGATAAACACAAAATGCTGGAGTAACTCAGTGGGACAGGCAGCATGTCCTTCTTCAGACTGAAGAAGAGTCTCGACCCGAAACGTCACCCATTCCTTCTCTCCAGAAATGCTGCCTGTCCCGCTGAGTTACTCCAGCATTTTGTATCTAATACCCTTCCTTCCCTACTCTCATCTCCTCCTACTTATTTTCCCCTCCCCATTCCTACGTTGTCTCCTCTTCTAACCCCCACACTGCCAGCCCAGGCTTTCCCTCCACTCTTTGTTTCCCTGTTTTCACACTCCCTCCTCCTCTACCCTGTCTATCTCAATCATTGACTGACCTGCCTTCTGGGTCCCATTCAATACACCACTGCTGTATTGGTAGCACAGTGGTTAAGTCATTGGCTTAGCATCAAGAGGCCTGGAACATTGAATAAGAATCTTGAATTCTAATCCCATCACAGCACTTGGGGAATTTACATTCAAGCAATAAAAAGTATTTCTTGATTAGTACAGGTGTCAGAGGTTATGGGGAGAAGGCAGGGAAATGGGATTGGGAGGGAGAGATAGCAGTGCTGCCAACTCTCATGCATTGAGCGTGAGACTCACGCATTTAACAAAATTCATCTTCAGTTGTCATCGACAGGGTCATAGCCTGTCGTATCTTGTCATGGGTGGACGTAAGTTGACTTCGGTTGTTGTAAGTTGTCACCAGTGTGGTCGTAGGTTGTCGTACCAATTTGCGAGGAATTGTGTCACCGGTCGACGTAGCTTGTCGTAGCCATGGCGACTTGGTGCTAGCTTGTAGTAGACATTTTCATAGAGTGGGTCCAGATTTCTCACTCTCAACGCTCACCCAATGTTGGCAGCCCTGAGATAGATCAGCCATGATTGAATGGCGTAGACTTCATGGGCCGAATGGCCTAATTCTACTCCTGTTCCTTATGACAATATGCTGTTGACCCTGGTCTGCCGTTGACACTGGATAGACTCGGCTTGTACTCGCTAGAATTTAGAAGATTGAGGGGGGATCTTATAGAAACTTACAAAATTCTTAAGGGGTTGGACAGGCTAGATGCAAGAAGATTGTTCCTGATGTTGGGGAAGACCAGAACAAGGGGTCACAGTTTAAGGATAAGGTCTTTTAGGACCGAGATGAGGAAAAAAAAAATTACAGAGAGTGGTGAATCTGTGGAATTCTCTGCCACAGAAAGTAGTTGAGGCCAGTTAATTTACTATATTTAACAGGGAGTAAGATGTGCCCCTTGTGGCTAAAAGGGATCAGGGAGTATGGTGAAAAGGCAGGTACAGGATACTGAGTTGGATGATCAGCCATGATCATATTGAATTGGTGGTGCAGGCTCGAAGGGCCGAATGGCCTGCTCCTGCACCTATTTTCTATGTTTTCTATGTCTATGTTTTCTATGAATGCTGCATTCAGGACAATGGGATCCATGCACAAGCCTATGTCATTCTGGATTTGATCATTATGTTCATTGGTGGCCTGGTGCATGTTCCTCCATCAAAATCTAGTTTCTATGCCCAGATGTGTTTCTAGGTTGGAGTTGTAAGGCAGCCTGGAATGCAAGGTTATAGCTTAACCAGAGCAAACTACCGACGTATCCACAATATCTGACTTCTTAGCAGGTATGAGTTGGAGACAACACCAAATTATATTTTCCCTTCCTCTTCCTCCCTCCAGCTCTAGTCTGGATGTTCTAGGATCAGATGCTGTTCCAAACTTATAAACCTCGCGAAGACTGCTTAATTTACTTAAGTGTAGGAAGAAACAGCAGATGCTGGTTTAAACCAAAGATAGACACGAAAAGCTGGAGTAACTCAGCGGGACAGGCAGCATCTCTGGAGAGAAGGAACGGGTGACGTTTCGGGTCTGAAGGAGGGTCTTGACCTGAAATGTCACCCATTCCTTCTCTCCAGAGATGCTGCCTGTCCCGCTGAGTTTCTCCAGCTTTTTGTGTCTATCTTCATTTATCTCCAGACTTTACACCAGACATATCCTCCTCTCTTTGTGTTATTATTGCATTTGGCCACTGGTACTGATGTCTGTGTAGATTTTTAATTACTGGAAGTTATTGCTTCAGTGCAGAAACTGAAAATGATTTTCTAAATCTCTTGTCCAGAGATTCAATCGACCCTCAAACCATTTCAAAGTTTTCAAATTTAATTTTCTAATGGAAGATTAAAGTATAAAATGGTTAGTTTAATTACATATACAAAGCAGTGAGCTGGTGTGTTATAGATTGGCAATTATAAAATGAAGTAATTACAACTAAAAGTCTTGCTTGCAGGCAGTACAATGGCACAGCAGGCAGAGCTGCTGCCTTACACAACCAGAGACCCAGGTTTGATCCTGACCTGGAGTGCTGTCTCTCTGGGGTTTACAAATTCTTCCTTGTGACTGCGTTGTTTACCTAAGGGTGCTCCAGTTTCCTCCCGCAATCCAGTCGTGCGGATTTGTAGGCTAATTGGCCTCCATAGATTGCCCCTTGGGTGAAGGGAGTGGATGAGAAAGTGGGATAACATAGAACTAGTGCGAACGGGTGATCGATGTTTGGTGTGCTCACGATAGGCTAAAGGGCCTGTTTCCGTGCTGTATCGTTCAATTCAATGTTGGAGGACTTTTTGAATCATAAGATCATAAGTGATGGAGGCAGAGTGAGGCCATTTGGCCCATCACGTCTACTCCGCCATTCAATCATGGCTGATCTATCTCTCCCTCCTAGCCCCATTCTCCTGCCTTCTTCCCATAACCTCTGATACCCATATTAATCAATAATTTATTTGTGTAAGGAAGAGAGGATCGGGATGCACACTGAATGCAGTCTGGAATTCTGTGGAAGTCATTGCCACAGGAGGCTGTGGAGGTCAAGTCAACAGATATTTTTAAGGCAGAGATAGATAGATTCTTGATTAGTACGGGTGCAGGGGTTATGGGGAGGAGAATGGGATTAACAGGGGAAGATAGATCAGCCGTGATTGAATGGCGGAGTGGACAGGATGGGCTGAATGGCCTAATGCTGCTCCTAGCACTAATGAATCTTCAGGACACTTTCTGCAGAGGTGGTCAGGTCTCGAACTATAACTGCACGCATGACAGAATTACGAGGTGGTCATTGCCCCCCCCTTCCGATTAAAACCTGACACTTCCCAAAATTTATCACCCTCTGTCAACATCAAGGGTTTAATAAAGTGGTCTTGCAATCGTGTGTCATCATGACATTTGTCAACTAGAAGTATGGTTAAATTGAGAAACTGGTAGAGGTGTGCCCTGGGTAATCAAAGAACACAAATCTGCAACCTCCAACCAGGCTCCATTACAATATTAAAATATGTTATCGGGTAGATTTCAGGAAGCGTTACCAGAGCTCAATATCCATTCACAGTTGGATTTAGTTTCAAACTAGGCACACGTGTGTCATCTCCTTTGGTATAGACCTGGCCATTCCTTACCAGAATGCAAAAAATAAATAAACATGGATTATCGTTGAAATGTTTACATTCAGTCATTTGTAAACTCCACCAGACGATACACCACTGTATGGGATTTGATGATTTTGTGTTTGTCAGTAGAGATATCAACCTCCATACTTGCCCTCGCCAAACAATTTTAGCCCTAAATTTCTCTACACTGCAATGGCTTATAATACTGCTCGAGATGGATTATAGTCAGACATCAGTTCTCTGTCTTGGTAAAGTGAATAACCACAGCTCGGATTTCATCAGATCTTTCATTGCATTTCCTTAGTTTACCGATGAAGAGAATGAAGAATTAATTCTTCGACAGGCGTAATTCAAATCCTCTTGTCACTTGCCAAAGAATGCATCCTTGAAGATATTAATTGGTCGGGGGACTGAGAAATACTTGAATTGTCACAGCTTAATGGAGCATAAAGATTAAGGATGTGTTCACACTACCCCTTCCGCTGAAACCTAACACCCCTTAAAATGTATCACCCTTTGTCACCGTTTAAGAGTTTAATGAAGCATGCTATTTTTAATCTAGTTGTTGAGCACCATTGATTCAGAAAGGACGATAATTGTAAAGAAACCATTTATAAAATCTTTCCCATTTTTTTAAAAATATACCCCCTCGTGCCTGAATTATTTTTTGAACAATGGAACGGGAGGTTCTACACTTGTATCTGGCCATCTGTTTATCACAGCTTCGCAATGCTTACTGCTTGCCGATGAAAGTAACACTTTATAGTTGCTGCATAACCTATCGATGTTCACTAATGTTATAAACCAAAGGCTGGGAATGTTCTGGCAGTTGTTTCAGTGGGAGGCAGCAAGCTAGTAAGATCAAGCCATTTAAATTCAGCCAAGTCTCCCTTTCACTAAATCTCCATGAAACTCGCCTACAGTAGTGCGGACTGCAGCAGTCCACAAAGGTAGTGTACTTACGCCTTCCCAAGCAAGGGCATTAGAGGATGGGACTTGTCTTACCCAGATACAGAAAAGTGAATGATATGGCGGGGATTGAAATGGACACCCCTATACCTAGAATTTAAACTTGAACATAAATTCTGATGCAATATTCAATCACGGTGAGCATCACAACTAACTAATTTTGTTCTTAAGATAGACACAAAATGCTGGAGTAACTCAACAGGACAGGCAGCATCTCTGGAGAGAAGGAATACGTAATTTTTCGGGTCGCTGAACACCTACGTTCAGTCCACCTTGGCCGATGTGATCTCCTGGTTGCCAAAGATTTTAACTCTCCTTCCCTTTCCCACACTGACCTTTCTGCCCTGGGCCGCCTCCACTGTCAGAGTGAGGCCACACGCAAATTTTAGGAACAGCACCTCATATTTTGCTAGGGCAGCTTACAACCCAGCCCCCTTCCCCTGACTTTCAGTCTGTGGAATGATCTCGACCTGAAATGTCATCTATTCCTTTTCTCCAGAAATGCTGCCTGACCCGTTAGGTTACTCCAGTATTTTCGTAATGAATATTGATTTCTCTAATTTCAAGTAACCCTTGCATTCCTCTCTCCATCCCTCCTCCCACCCTAATTGCCCTGCTAGTTATACTGTTCATAACCCCTCGTTATAACCTCCTCCACAGCCATTAATGGACCATTGTGGGCTCTTTTGCTATTGGTGCCAGCTCTGATTTGTTCTGTACCTTTTCATACCTCTAGTTTTCCTCTCGCCTGACTCACCCCAACAACATCAATGAAGAAAGACTGGATAGACTATTCTTGGAATTTTTAAGCTTATAGAAACCTTAAGGGTTGGACAGATGCTTGCCCGATGACCAGGACGGGGTCTTAAGAGGGGGAAAATTAAGACTCCAGCATTTTTTATCTATCATCGGTGTAAACCAACATCTGCAGTTCCTTCCTACTAAATTGCTTGTTGTTCAGACATGTGCTGCTTTTTCCAGAAGGGGTCACCAAATGGCAATCGGTATCGAGGGTAGACACAAAATGGTGGAGTAACTCAGCTGACAGGCAGCATCTCTGGAGAGAAGGACTAGTCTGAAGAAGGGTCTCAACCTGAAACGTCACCCATTTCTTCTCTCCAGGGATGCTGCCTGTCCTGCTGAGTTACACCAGCATTTTGTGTCTATCTTCAGTTTAAACCATTATATGCAGTTCCTTCGTACACACATCAGGTTGATTGTATTAGTCAAAACAATGTGGACCACGTGAAGGTTGCAATCTCCCACCCCAAAGGCCTGGATTGATATATTTTAAAAGGGAACCCAGTCACAGAAGTGTCCTTCCTTCCTTCTGACACAAGATCTTTCTATCCATGTTCCTCAGTTTTATTGTCACTGGAAGGTGGCATTTATTAAAGTGAACAGCCGTTGAATTAAAAGCTAACGTTGGACAATGAAACACTCCTGACTTTTGACGCAAAACAATTCTGTAGTAGAACAAATACGCTCGCTGAGAGCCATGACAACAGTGCTGTAAAAGTGTTAAATGCGTGGTCACCTTTGGAGTTCATGGATGCTCAAATTAACGGAAGGATCAGGTTAAATAAAGCAACATAAAGCTTGAATTAACATGTGATTTCTGTGGAGCCCTTTAACCCCTGAAGCGGCACGGTGTGCTAAGTGGAAGGCATTTAGTATGAAGCAAGATTCTACAAGATAATGACCCCGAGCAGCCATAGGTAAAATGCTACAACCTTGCTCTATTACCAATTGCCTTGTGGTATCAATACCTTAAGGCTGCTCAAGTTCAAAACTGTATTTGGTATTTATGGACTAGAAAAAAAGAATCTTGGATCTAATTCATACAATGACAGTGAGTGTTCAAAGAAACCATTCTTTATTCCCAATGTTTTCCCCCCACTCTTCTTATCAAAACACCTGAACATCTACTTCAGCCCACTCAATAGGGTATTTATCATGTATGAACCAACAACCATGCTATCATTTCAACATTTTCCAATCCCATTGCAATCCCCACCATATCCCAGATAGATGGGAGCTTTTATTCTGATTTAGTTATCAACTAACAGCCTGGGTTGGTTGAGAGAACTTCCATTTAAAGCATATATAAATCCATTCAAAAAGCTAACAAAAGACCTCTTGCCTAGAATGGAGATGAGGAGGAATTTATTTTGCTAGAGGGTGGCGAATCTGTGGGAATTCATTGCCACAGACGGCAGTGGAGGCCAAGTCATTGGGTATTTTTAAAATGGCGATTGATGGGTTCTTGATTAGGAAGGGCATCAATGATTATGGGGAGAAGGAAGGAGAATGGGGTTGAGAAGGAAAAATAGATCAGCCGTAATCGCATGGTGGAGCAGACTCAATAGGCCAAATGGTCCAATTCTGCTCCTATGTCTCATGGTCTTATGGAGTTGGTGTGGTAATCCTGCTCTTAATCAGTTGGGCCACAAGGTGGCTATTTCTGATAACAAAATGTACAGTTGGTATGCATTTACACAATATGCGTACAGTTCATTATACATTCAGCATGGATGGTGAGAGACTCTAACAAACTTATTTAATAGGTAAGTTTTCAAAGGTTTTTATTCTAGAAATGGTTCTAAAGGAAGCAAATTGACCCACCAAACCTGCATTAGTCCTTGAACTCAGACCTTTTGTCCATAACTTTGTTAGGTCATTCTCAAGTACCTTTCTAAAGTCTTTTTTTTTTAAATATGGAATTATCTTTTTGGGGCAAAGCAATCTGTTGCCCAGTTACTTTCTCGGCAAATATTTTTCTACTTTCCTAATTCATTCTCCAATAATTATAATCCAGTGAGAATACCAGTCTGAAGAAGGGCTCTGTCCCAAAACTTCACCTATTCCTTCCCTCCAGAGACCCGCTGAATTGTTCCAGCATTTTGTGTCTGTCTTCGGTGTAAGCCGGCATCTGCAGTTCCTTCCTGCACATTTCGTCTTCAGTCATTGATTGTGGGATAAATTCAGCCGAGGTCACAGAAGAAACTTTCCTTTTATTCTTTCAAGACTCATCGTATCATGGAATCGTACATCGCTGATGGAAACTATACAGCCCGTGCAGCGTGTGCCAAAGCAAATGTAGTCAGTCTCATTCCCCAGCCCTTACCTCACAGCCCTGCTATTTTCTCTGCTTTTATCTAATTTATTTTTGAGTATCACAGTTGAAACTGCTCCCACCACACATTCAGGATTTGATTTATAACTTCACACTTGGGAGAAAGTGTTTATTTAATAGTGTCTTCTGCATCAAACTTGGAAAGCAGAGATGTTTAAAATCTCATCACAAAGATCCCACTTGGGACAGAGACCAGCCCCACCCCTTCGTTATTGCGCTGAAATATCAGCTCGGACTTTTATGGTTAATGCTTTGTTGTGGGACTCGGAATTCAGGGGAACCACTGAGCCATATCCGAAATGAGAATTATCTACTTAACAAAGAGGACAATGATTCCCCCCTCCCCCCTCCCCCCACCTCACCAAGTAATTTACAAACATTGTAATTCCATACATTAACGACATCTGACTTTTTTGAAAGCAGTGTATTGGCACGCTGGTGCGGCAGTACAGTTGCTGCCTTACAGTGCAATAGACCCAGGTTTAATTCTGACTATAGATGAAGACTGCATCCTGTTTGCTCGTTCTCCCTTTTCATCACATGGGTTTTCTCCGGCTGCTCCGGTTTCCTCCCACACTCCAAAGACGTCCAGGTTTGTAGGTTAATTGGCTCCTGTAAATTGTGTAGGATAATGCTCCTAGTGCGTAGGATGATCGCTGGTTTACTCGATGGGCCGAAGGAGCCTGTTTCCATGCTGTATTTCTAAAGTAAAGTGTGCTGCTGCAGAAGAAGATATGGGAAACTGTTTTGGGGCTATTCCTGCTTGCTGCAGTATCGTATATGATTCTGTAAATGCTGGAGAGATTTAAGTGTTTCTCTTAATGCTCAGTTAGCGACCACAGATGTCAGGATGAACCAGGATAGTCCAGTGAGAGTCTGAAAAAGGGTCTCAAACCGAAACATCACCCGTTCCTCCTCTCCAGAGATGCTGCCTGTCTCGCTCCAGCATTTTGTATCTAATTTCAGGTTTGTATGTTAATTGGCCTTGGTAACATCGTAAAGTGTCCCTTGTGTGTGTAAGATAGTGTTTGTGTGCAGGGATCACTGTTCAGGCCAAAGGGCCTATTTCCATGCTGTATCTCTACACTGAACAAATCTCACACCATGGTATTTGTGTCTATCTTTGGTTTAAACCAGCATCTGCAGTTCCTTCCTACACATTTAGTCCAGTGAGAGGTTATGATAAATCAGCGATGATTGTCTTCACTGCTCAAGGCCCGAGGATTCACCAGATCTCCCAAAAGGTTTTCAGTACAAAGAGGGCATGTTCATGGATATCACATAAGAGCAGAGTTGCCTGACTTGTTTGCTGACTGAAATGTGCATAAATCAATTGATTTTGTGATTAGAACAATTTTTTAAATAGCAAAACAACAATAAAATAAAAACACCCATCTGAGCTCTTGCAAGATAATTAATTTGAGGTAAAGAGCCAGGAATTTTGGCTATGAAATCAATGGCCATTATTTTTCATTGAGTTTAGTTTGTCACGTGTGCTGAGGTACAGTGGAAGAGCTTTTGTAGTGTGCCATCCAGTCAGCAGAGTTGCTGAGCTGAGCTTTTTCACACAGAGAGTGGTGAGTCTGTGGAATTCTCTGCCACAGAAGGTAGTTGAGGCCAGTTCATTGGCTATATTTAAGAGGGAGTTAGACGTGGCCCTTGTGGCTAAAGGGATCAGGGGGTATGGAGAGAAGGCAGGTACAGGATACTGAGTTGGATGATCAGCCATGATCATATTGAATGGCGGTGCAGGCTCGAAGGGCCGAATGGCCTACTCCTGCACCTATTTTCTATGTTTCTATGATTCTATGAGTAGAGTTGCTGCCTTACACCGCCAAAGACCCGGGGGTTGATCCCGACTATGGGTGTCTTTTATTGTCCGTTCCCTGTGATCATGTGAGTTTTCTCCGGGTGTTCCGTTTCCTCCCACACTGCAAAGACATACAGATTTGCAGGTTAATTGGCTTTGATAAGTTGTTCCTAGTGTGTTGGTTAGTGTGTGGGGTGCTGGTCAGCACAGACTCGGTGGGCCAAAGGGCTTGTTTCTGCCCCTGGACCTTTAAAGGTCTAAAGGATATGAGAAGAAACTGGAATAGCTGTGCAAACTCCACACAAACAATACCCGAGGTCAGGATTGAACCGGGATCTCCAGCATTGCAAGACAGCTCCTCTGCCGCCTGGGCCACTATACCACCCATCAATTGTTGGTCTTTTGTTTCAAGGATATTTGAAGACATTTCACTGAGTTGTAAGGTCATTATTTAAGACACCACTCTGGTTTCTGAGTAATATAGGCTAATGGAGTTCTGAGAGAATGTTCATTCAGTAGGAGGCAACAATAGCTCTCGGCTCAAGAGTAGCAGCCCATTTTCAACTCTGAATGTAAGACATTTGAACACTTTTCCAGACTATCTCAGACTTGATCTGAGATTCTTATTCCTATGATTATATTCAGTAAGGTGCTGAATAGGAACCTGAGGGGCAACATTTTCACTTGAAGGGTGATGGGTATATGGAACAAGTTGCTAGAGGAGATAGTTAAGGCAGGTACTAAAACAGCCTTTTAAAAGACACTTGGTCAAGTACGTGTGTGGGAAGGAACTGCAGATGCTGGTTTAAGTCGAAGATAGACACAAAAAACTGGAGTAACTCAGCAGGTCAGGCAGCATCTCGGAAGAAAAGGAATAGTTGACATTTTGGGTCGAGACCCTTCCTCAGACTGAGAGTCTGATGTAGAGATATTCCTTTTCTCCAGAGATGCTGTCTGACCCGCTGAGTTGCGCCAGCTTTTTGTGTCGATGGACAAGTACATGGATAGGAAAGGTTTGGAGGAATATGGGACTACCTTAGGTGTTGTGTGCCCATTGGCATGGATGTGTTGGGCCAAAGGGCCTGTTTCTGTGCAGTGTGACTCTCTCTGGGGAATATGATTACGCCCCTGCATAGATATTGAGAGTACACAAAACGTTCTCACACTATCAGACGAGCTGCTCGGTCAACTGGTGTAAAGAGGAACCAAAATAAGGAAGGTGTTTTCACACTGTGGGCTGACATGGTGTTGATCAGTCTCTGAATCAGTCTACCATTTTGCAACATTCACCAAGATGTAAGAACAAAAAACATCTTGGTGAATCTTGCACCCAGTAACAATTTTATGGGTGCATACTTTCATATTTTGTTTGGGACTGGGTGATAATTATTAAATGAAAAACAGTGTTGGCAAGCCTTATTCATTATCTTCAAGGTAACTATTTCTGCACATTCAGTGATTAGTACAGGATTATGTGTGCAGTGGCGCCTCGCGGCAGCGGCCCCTACAGTCCGTCTGTCTTTTTTTATTTTTGTCCCGTTGAGGGTATGGTTTGTTGTGGTTTTTATATTGTTTTTAACTGTGTATATGTGGGGGACGGGGCGGGGGGGGGGGGGGGAACTTTTAAAATCTCTTCCCTGTACGGGTGACCCGACCTTTTGCCTGTCGGGCCTCCGTTGTCGTTGGGGCCTAGCACCGTGGAGCGGCTTCCAACCGGAACGACCTGGGGGCTCCAGTCGCGGAGCCTGCAGACTTAACATCGTGGAGCTGGCCGGCTTCAGAGCGTGGAGAGATGTGGTGGCGCGCGGCTGCGATCCGACTCCGGAGCTTCGGAGGCTCCAGCTGCAGGCCCGGTGGATGGTGACATCTGGAGCTCGCGGGTCCCTGGTGGGGGACCGCTTTTCGGAGCTCCCTCAACGGCAACTTCTCCCGCCCGAATTGTGGGGTTGAAAACTACCTGGAGCGGGGCCTTACATCGCCCGGTGCGGCTTTAACGGCCGCGGGACCTGCCATCGTCCGCCGGGGCTTTATCATTGGGAGAAAATGGGAGAGCAGAGGAGAGACAAGACTTTGCCTTCCATCACAGTGAGGAGGAGATTCACTGTGATGGATGTTTGTGTGAACTGTGTTGGTTGTGTGTCTTGTTAATTGTTTCTTCTTCTTGTATGGCTGCAGAAACCAAATTTCGTTTGAACTTCATTTGAGGTTCAAATGACAATAAACAGTATTGCATGTATTGTATTATATTGTATGGGCGCATTCTTGATTAGTACAGGTGTGAGAGGTTATGGGGAGAAGGCAGGAGAATGGGGTGAGGAGGGTGAGATAGATCAGCCATGATTGAATGGCAGAGTAGACTTGATGGGCCGAATGGCCTAATTATACTCCTATTCCTTACGACTCATGATTAAAAGTGAATTGGAAGACAAGACGATTTGATTCTATTTCAGCCACAGTTACTGATTGGATGAGGATTCCTGCAGGCACCAAGTGACTACATTTTTGGTGAAGTAAAGAAAAGTGCTAGTGACCTGCTGCTGCCGTCAAGACTGAGCTGAGTTGCCAGGTCAGGATGTTTGCATTTTAACACGTTCCAGAGGAGAGAATGATGTGACTGTAGGTGGCAGTAAAATATCTGATGCTCTCGAAAAAGCACTCGAATGATGTCAGTCTTGCTTTATGCAAGTCTTGAAACAAAGTGATACTTTTATTGTTAATGCATTAAATTACGTTTCATTATATTCTTTCATCCATGCAGCACAAGCATCCTGTTATGCTAGCAGGTTCACGCCAGAATGCCGCTATAAAGGTGCCCCACTGCAGGACAAGTCTGGCGGTGTAAGCTCACCGAGTTGGTGTAGGAAATACATCCCGCTGCATATCTCTGTGCCTCGATGATGTAAACATTCTCAATCTGATTAAGATTTCTCCCCTGCAAACACGTCTGTACACCTAGAACTTGACAGAGCTGCTTAACATTGTACAAACCACAAGACGCATTTACTGTACCCGACGTGTTTGAAGACTGCAGTTCCTTTCCTCAGAAGATGGTGCGCACCACAGTCCGGTGGTGGCAAAACTGTGCCAGTTGGAGGAATAAAGACGACTGCTGTACAACATGATCCTGGGTGTAAACGTACCGTTACCTTTGGGGAAATGGGATGCATTTCTAACTTTCCTTTCTCCTTTAATGATGCACATGCAGAAGGAAGGTTCTGATCAAATGTAATTGCATCCTGGCTTTTAAAAAAAAACTCCAATAATTTGTTAGTCGTTCGTGGCGACAAGTTTCAGGAAAGTCCAGTATAATGAACCTTCTCCGGCCCCTGACCTAAGGAGCAGTTGACCTTTGTAACCTTGCTTAGGCCTCTTTTATGAGGTCTTTGTGCTCTGACCAGATGGCCAAACTATCAAACAGTTTATGAGAAAATTGCCTTCTAAATTCTGCAGTTTGTATGTTCCCCCCCCCATCCCCCAATCTTAATGTGAACTATTGGCACAAAAAGCTTTAAAATGAAGACACAAAGGTGTTATGGAGTCGAAGCAGGCACTGAGAGGGCACCATGTATATTGTGGTCAGCTGGTCACATACACTGGCATTCCACATGAGATGTCATACATAAGTAAAGAGTGAAAGAAAACTTGTCTTTCAAGTTCTCGGGTCATGTTCAGCTGATAAAGTAAAATATGATATTTTACATTCCCCCCCACCCCTTCCCCCTCCATAATATTTTTTCTCCGGCTGTTTTAAGGTACAGTACAGATTTTGTATGCATCGGTGAACGGAACGAACCTGCACGCATGTAAAAATGATGAAACTGGCCGCAACGTTCACTACGTCATGCACTTTATAAATACTCATGTTGCTCATTTAACAGCTGACGCTGTGCACTTGCACCGTAAGGGTTAAATTGTAGATGATATAATCAACGAAGCTCTACAAGACTAATGCGATTGACGACCTATTGTCTTTCCTACATTTGAGCATTGTTACATGTTTCATATTTGTTAACCCAAAATGTTTCAAGAATTGCTTATGAATGACAAATGTGGCAAGCTGATTGAGTTATGACAGTACATTACAAGAATATTAAAGCTGGGGTGAAAAGGTGATTTTGTTATAACAGCTGTAATTTATCCTCTGCTTTAGCTGACCCTTTGATTCTGGCTTGGTTGTGGATCTAGTATTCCTACTGATTGCATTATAATAGCCCTTAGGGGTCATGCTGCATTCCAGACCCCTGGAATCAGTTAGAATAATGGCAGATGACCATATGTGCAGGTCTAAAGGAATGATAATAGGACAGAACAGAAACACCAATGGCTAAAGGCAAACATTTGGCGAACCACTTACTTATTTTAGGTTTGAAGAAGTTGTAGCCCCTTTATTCTCGACTAGCCTAAGGTGTAATTCAAAACTTCAGAAGTCCCAATAACTTTTAACATATGTCATAGCGTTCCATGTGTGTCTTTTTAATTCCATGCAAGTCCGACAGTGCAACTTTGATTAAAATGCTGAAGGCAAGAGTAGGTGGCAAGGCTCATCACGCACTTGCAAGCAGCTTTGCAGCGTCGGGAATGAATAATGTGAACACCCATCTGAGTTTTGTCGTGAAGAGTTAACCGCAGTAGGGGGAAGAAAAGCGCACCATTTTTCTCTTCGACTAAACTCGTCGTCTTCTCCCAGCAAAATTGTATGATTTTATTATCACTGGTCTATCTAAATCATCGGAGTTTTGTTCAATCTACAGGCGACTGCTAAACATGAACACGTGTTTGATATTTAAAAAAGTTGGATTTAATGGTGAGAAATATTGCTAAGCACTGCAGCATTATTGCCAATAGTATTGGAAGGGTTTTGCGGGATTTTGTTCGCCATCACTTTTCATTGAAAGTTGCATGTCAGCAATTTTGGAGCCACATTTGCCTTTTTGGCATTTACTAATACTTTCGATTTATTTTCTTCAATTTATTTTCGATTTGTCTTCAACAGCATAATGTCATGGCAGCAAAGATGCAGTAAAATTAATGAATGATTGTCATCAGAACTTAAATTGAGGAATATTGATTGGGTAAATTCCGCGTGATATGCTTTTCAATTAATTCACTTGATTATTTTCCTCTTCTGCAGCCATTTCACAACCCCTCTGTTATTTTACAAAAACAGTCCAACTCCGATTCTGCTTTGTAAAACACTCTGCTGGAGAAACTCAGCGGGTCAGGTAATGGCCATATTCAGCGATATTGTGCTTGAGTAATTCCTAAAGTGTTGAAGATTCTATCTTGAAAGAACAAAATAAGAACAACACTCTTATTCATAATTGATTACTTTAAATAAAGCTTGTCACATCCTTCTCAGACCCATGTCGACAATGCAACATCTGGTGTGATTGAAACTTGTGTAATAAAGCTTCAAAGATTGGGAGGCTTAACATTTCTTGAAAAAAAAGTTAATGGCATTGTTCAAGAAAGATTTTAACACTGCTCGGACAAATAATAGGAATAATGGTTGGGGTTGGGGTAGCAAATGGTTAAACTGTATACTGCATCAAATGTAGTCAGTCCCTCAGTACTAAACACCATCCGTCCGGTCAATGATTTCCGAACACTTTCTCTGCACAGTTCCTTGCATGTGATCCCAGAGCTCTTTAGTTTAGTTCAGAGATACAGCATGAAACCAGCCCCAGAGGCACACCGAATCCGCACCGACCGGCGATCCCCACACACTAACACTATCCTACAATTTACAATTATACCAAACCAATTAATCTACAAACCTGTACGTCTTTGGAATATGGGCCAAAACCAAAGATCCCCGAGGAAACCCATGCAGGTCAAGGGGAGGATGTACAAACTCATGCAGACAGCACCCATAGTCGGGATCGAACCTGGGTCTCTGGCGCTGTAAGGCAGTAACAGTGGCACAGTGATAGAGCTGTTACCTTACAGCATCAGAGACCACAGTTCGATCCTGAATGCAGGTGCTGTCTGTACAGGGTTTGTACGTTCTCCCTGTGTCTGCATTGGATTTCTCCGGGTGCTTTAGTTTCCTACCACACTTTGAAGATGTACACATTTGTAAGTTAATTGGCTTTGGTAAAATTGTAATTGTTCTTAGTGTGTAGATTAGTGCTGGTGTATGGGATGATTGCTGGGCAGTGCGGTCTCGATGGGCCGAAGGGCCTGTTTCCACGCTGTATCTCTAAAGTCTAAAGCTGAAAATCCTTTAATACATCACTGTGCAGATACCTCTTCATTACAAGTTTGGATAGTGATTATCGTGAGATATTTGATCACAGGCCATTAGAGACTATCTGGGTCTTGTTCTTACCCTGAGTTTCCCTAAAACAGCTGGGGCACTTAAGCTGCTGTTAAGGTCACATGCTACTTCAGTGGAGCTTCACCAACTGGTTTGAGGCGGAGCTGTACAAAGACACATCACGGCACCTCATATTTTGCTTGAGCAGCTTCCAACCCAGCGGTATGACTATTGGTTCCTCTAACTTCAAGCAACCTTTGCTTCTCTCTCTTCATTCCTCACCCATCCTAGTTGTCGTACTAGTTACACTGTCGTCTTGCTGAGTTTCACTGTTTGTATCACTCGTTATCACCTTCCCCACAGCCAACAATGGACCAATGTGGGCTCCACCTTTCCATGATTATCTTTGCTGGCTTTGATCTGTCTTTTTGCATATACTTCATTCATGTGTTCTATGTACCTTTTCATATCTCTCGGTTCCCTCTCCCCTGATTCTCAATCTGGAGAAGGGTCTCGTCCCGAAACGTCACCCATTCCTTTTCACCCGAGATATTGCCTGACCTGCTCCAGCTTTGGGTGTCTATATTGGGTCAAGCATTCAACAGGATGGGCACTATTAATAGCTTTGGACGACAGGTAGCCATTCAATATGTGTTAAGGTAAGAATTCTGCTGATTGCTTCACCCTTCTGTGACCAGCCAGTTGTAGTTGTATGGGAATCGATGTATGGGAATTTTAACTATTTCAGAAACTAGTATTGATATCCTGTGCTTCTGTAAGAGGCTCTGCACTGAGTGGCAGCTCTAAACATCTCCTCACACATAGCAACATACTATCTGGCCTTTCTCTTGGTATCTCTGCAGCTCCGAATGCTGTCATCACCTGGCCAGTATGACTGTTGAAGATTCCCCTGCAACAACTCAGAAGGTTTTACAGAAGGGAGAGGATGAATGGAAAAAGCTGCACTGATCTTGTGCTTTTTGGCCATGAAATCGCTTGTGATGATGGCGATCCCACCTCCACCCCAAGCACCGATACTCCCACCTCATATGTAGCATCCCACTGCATACTGATACAGATTTCCACTGGCAAACAATTACCAACTTGGCTGAAGGAGCATTCTTTTGATAATTTATTAAAGGGCGGTGATTTAAATTGATATGTTTTGGCATTACACGGAGTGTGCATGCACACAAAACACAGTCTTTAGCTTTGGCTACGTTACTTAAATGTCAATAAGCATATAGTACTGTCTTTATCATCACCCACATATGATAAAATCAGTTGTTTTAATTGTACATAAAATGTTGAGAAATAAGTTAACACATTTAAATAGTTTCAGATGCCATTATGATTCATCTTGCATCCTGTCTTTAAACAATGCAATGTTCTTTCCCACAAACTCCAATCTTTGACTATAATATTAGCCATGTAACATGTGACAAATGTGCATTCCTGTGCTCATTATTGGGAGGGGAAATGTGGAATATGGTCAGGCTAGGAAACGGGGCCTATAATTCAGTTGCCAACTATGTGATGTCCGTTTAGGGTAGGTATTTACGAATCATAATGCTCATGACACACAAAGAGGCCATTTAACCCATCTGGTCCATGCCAGCTCTCAGGAAACAATCCCGATGGTCACGTTTCTACTTTTCCAAGGATAGACACAAAATGCTGGAATAACTCAGTGGGTCGGGCAGCATCACTTTAGGAGGAATCATTTTTTTAGGTCAGAGGGTAGTGAATCTGTGGAATTAATTGCCACAGCCAGCTGTGGAGGCCAGGCCAATGGATAATTTTAAGGCAGAGAGTGACAGATTCTTGATTAGTATCAGGGGTTATGAGGCGAAGGCAGGAGAATGGGGTTGAGTGGGAAAAAGAGATCAGCCATGATTGAATGGCAGAGAAGACTTGATGGGCCAAATGGTCTAATTCTGCTCCTAGAACTTATCTCTGGAGAACAGGAATAGGTCTCGTTTCAGGTCAAGATCATTCTTCAGACCAGATTTTCTCCTTTTCCATATTTTCCCATTCTTGCATGTTCTTATTGCATGTTATTTGCACGGAGGGATGATTTACAGTAGTAATTCTCTCACACACTTATAAGGACAAAGGCACAAAGTCTGTTTGAAAAAAAAAACACAATATAAATATTGCTTCAATGGCTATATTTTAAACATGAGCTTGGGATCTCCTCAGGTCTTGAGGAGCAAGGCTCTTTAAAAATAAGATTTGCTGTATCTCCACACTAAATCATATCACTGAAATTGCCCTTCAATCTTCTCAGCACGGCTTGATATTTATTCTATCTGGGTGCATGCAGTTAACCTGCCAACGAGCTAGTATGAAGGCAAGAACAATATTCTTCATACATCTGACCTTTTTAACACCTGCATTTCAAAGTTCTGAAGTGGGTTATTTTACATCCAACTTGGCTAGCAGAGAGAGCCTGGGTGTAGCATCTCAACCAAAATACAGCAGTTCATATTGCTTAGGTATTATTCCATACTACACTGAAGCAATAGCACCGTTTTCTGCAGTGAGACCTTCAACTAAACTACTTCTGGTTCCGAAGCATAAGTGACATAAACTGAACTATGCTTGACATGTTTTACATTTAATATATACTCCAATATGCAATGACAATGATTTCTACACTAACTTCAGTTATTTATATTCCTGATCACTGCCAATATTTTATACAACATTAACAAAATGTATGTTTATACCTTTATAATTTAACTTTTAACATTCAGTAGCATTCTGGTGAATGTGCATTGCATGCCTCCGAGAGCAATATAGTATTCCTGAGATATTGCAGTGACAGTTCACCAGATGATGCCCAGCCAAGTTGTTTTAAAGCATAGAAGCAAGGAACTGCAGATGCTGATTAATACACAAAAGGACACAACGTAACGTATGTCACCTATCCATGTTCTCCGGAGCTGCTGCCTGACCCGTTGAGTTCATTGGACATTTTGTGTCCTATTAAGTTTCTAAACAGTTTTCTTTTATTTGTATTCATTTCATCTTCTCCATTTATTGTCAGCAATTAATTTTGATTGTGGCTTGCTGCGGTTCGTTTGTTTTTTGAGATTTGGGGACAGTCAAATCCCTCTCTTACTGCTCTTAGGCACTGATTCAAAGGGGAAAATGTCATGCTTTTCTATACCGCATTCCATCTGCCATTGTTTATTCCAATCAGTTAGTTCATCCAAAACTTTTTACTAAGTTCCTGTTCCCATCCACAAAAGTTGGTGCCATGTATAACATTAGCTATATAATGCATCATTTCAAGTTGTTGATATATTCTATAAACTTCAAAGGAACAACCTCTTCTAGTTAAATCCCTTTATCTTTGGCCTGCCTTTTACCTCACAAACAAATCATATCACCAAGTTACCTCCAATTCCTTGCTTTTAAATCTTGGCTAATAATCCCTTATGTAAAACATCTGGAACTTCATATAAACCACGTTCATGACTATGCTATCAATTTCCTCAATAAATTTCAACCAGATTAGTCAGGCATAACCTACCTATCAAAATCCTCCTCCACTTTTGGACCAACTAATACTTGTCCAAGTGCTTAATTACCATCTGTCACGATCGATTCCAGTAACTTCAGCTGTACTGACAGATATACATTTCCTTGGTTTCTGCTTTATACAACAAAGCGACGTTTCTATTTCATTCCAATGACTCAATTCCAGAATCAACAGTTATGATTAATATGCTCGCCTAACTCATGTGGAATGAGTGGAACTCATAAGATTATTAAGGGTTTGGACATGCTACAGGCAGGAAGCATGTTCCCGATGTTGGGGGAGTCCAGAACCAGGGGCCACAGTTTAAGAATAAGGAGTAAGCCATTTAGAATGGAGACAAGGAAACACTTTTTCTCACAGAGAGTGGTGAGTCTGTGGAATTCTCTGCCTCAGAGGGTGGTGGAGGCAGGTTCTCTGGATGCTTTCAAGAGAGAGCTAGATAGGGCTTTTAAAGATAGCGGAGTCAGGGGATATGGGGAGAAGGCAGGAACGGGGTAGTGATTGGGGATGATCAGCCATGATCACATTGAATGGCGGTGTTGGCTCAAAGGGCCAAATGGCCTACTCCTGCACCTATTGTCTATTGAATGTTTAAAACCAGTATAACAACGTTTGAATTTAGCAGCAATTGTTCTGCGTATTGATACCTTTAGACATAGAGCACAGAAACAGGGCACCTGGCCCAGAGAGTCCACGTTGATCAGCGATCACCACATGTATATATATACATATACTAGCCCCATGCTACACACTAGGGACAATTTTACAACTCACCAAAGCCAATTAACCTACAGACCTGTGCATCTTTGGAGTGCGGGAGGAAACCGGATTACCCGGAGAAAACCAATGCAGTCACGGGGAGAATGTACAAACTCCGTACAGACAGCACCCATAGTCAGGATCGAACCCGGGCCTCTGGCGCTGTAAAGCAGCAACTCTACCATTGCGTCACTGTGTCTCTACTGAACTTGGTGCATCATTTGAATGACCAACACCAGATTTTGAAACAGACAATCTATTCTGAGCTTAGTCATGAGAAGGGATTGTCAGTTGGACAGTGAAAAAGATTCAAGGAAGTGCTTAAAGTCTCCATGAAAAAAAATGGAACGTCTCATCAAACTCTTGGAATTCCCTGGCCCACGGCAGCTCAAAATTGACCATTCAGTTTGGCTCAAACAACATTGGGGTGGGAAGAAGAAGAAGCTCAATGTAAATGGCCAAAGGAAAATGATACGAGCCATGAAAATTATCCACCCACCTGTGCCATCAGGCACTTCCTGCCCCATCAATGGTCAAGTCTGTAGTCCCACACTGGCTTCATCAGTCATCTCAGAACCCCCAGAGTTGGAGGGGAAGCAAGTCATTCTGTAATCCCAAAGAATCATCTATGAAGGAAAATTGAATATAACTTTGATTTGATGGCACAGCTCCCTTGTCCTCACAAATAGAAGGCACGGGTTTGAACAGTGGGCACATTTTACATACTCACTCTATGACTGTGTGTTATTTCTCTGGGCAGTCCAGTTTCTTCGTTCACCTTACAAGACATGTTGGTAGTTTAATTGGGCACTTGTGGATCAGAAGTGTATTTTTTTTTACACTTTACTTTAGAGATACAGCGCAGAAACAGGCCCTTCGGCCCACCGAGTCCACACCGCCCAGCGATCGCCCCCATACACTAACACTATGCTTCACACTAGGGACAATTTACAATTTCATTTGACCAAAGCCAATTCACCTACACTCCTGCATGGCCTTGGAGTGTGGGAGGAAACAAGAGCACCCGGATAAAACCCACACGTTCACAGGGAGAACGTACAAACTCTGTGCAGGGAGCACCCGTAGTTAGGATCGACCCCGGGTCTCTGGCGCAGTAAGGCAGCAACTCCATTGCTGCATCACCATGCAGCCCCCACTGTTATGATTTTTCATGATTACCATGACAAAGCACATTTTAGAAAAATATCCAGATAATCTAATTAACAGTTTAAATGCATCATGAAGTAGTAGGATTTTAACTCTCATATCCTGGTTTGGATTTCTAGCCCAGAAACTCAGTGTGCCAGCATTCTCTAAGTGTTGACCTTCTTGCCTCCCATGTTCTTATCCCTTGATCTCTAATTAAAAACTGCAGATGTGCCATTTCCATCACTGACATGAATCCTCCCTTTCCTCCCTTCCTAGCTCCTCATTTCTCACATGGTGGTTGTAAGGTCTGGCCACTGTGATAGCAATGTTGTACAGCGTGCAGTGTTGTGCCATGAATTCTTGAGGCGTATCGCATTGAGTACTGTCGGGCAGGCTCCCACTAATCTGAATGTCCAGTAGCATCGCTGCTTCTGTAAGCCGGGTATCTGCTCTGTTGCACACCTTAAACACTGTTCTCAACAAACATGTGTGCATTAGTGGTGTTTACTTTAGTTTAGAGATACAGCATGGAAACAGGCCCTTCAGCCCAGCAAGTACATGCCAACCAGTGATCCCCGCACATTAGAGGGCCTGTCCATCTTAAGTGACTTTTTCAGCGAATGCCGACACCCGTCAACATGTTGAAAATTCAGCGGCGACCAGAAAGACACTACGACTCTTTGGGTGACTCGGGGACTACTCACGACCATACAGGCGACACCCTGGCGACATGTCGCGGGTGAAGCCTGTATGGTCATAAGTAGTCGCCCAAAGAGTCGTACCTTGTTCTGGTCGCTGCTTTGATTTTCAACATGTTGAAAATTTTCGGCGACCTGTAAGGACCTATGATGAGGGCCGGCAGTTGCCGAAAAGGCCCTTAACACTACCCTACACACACACACACACACATTCTAGGGACCATGTACAATTATACCAAGCCAATTCACCTATAAACCTGTATGTCTTTGGAGTGTGGGAGGAACCCTTGCAGAAAACTCACGCAGGTCATGGGGAGAATGTAAAAACTCCATTCAGACAGCGCCCGTAGTCAGGATTGAACTAGTGTCTCCGGCGCTGTGAGGCAGCAACTCTACTGCTGCTGCCAATATGTTAACATAATGCCGTGGTCAGCAGCTGCCCACCCTTTGATTTGCTGACAGTTGAAGCACAGCAGAGAGTGTTAATTACTGCAGAATTGAGCATAATGACATTTGCAAGGTCACCAGGCCTCAACCTGAACGCTGTGCGGAAAGATACAGCACAATGTGATACAAATTCTGGGCACGGATATTTTAAAGTGGGAAAAATAAAATCTTACATTTACATAACACCCTAATTATCCACATGGTGTTGCAAAGCACTTTCCAACTAATAAAGTGTATTTGAAATGAGGTCCTCTCTGTATCTTAGTAATAACATGATACCTGATATGGGACACAAGAGGAGTCTGTAATTGGCAGTGTGACAGCCATTTTCTAATTTCCTGGAAATTAAGTCATATTGTCTCATTCCTTCTCAGCATTTGCAGCCATCCCTGGGCCAAGTCATGCTGATAGTGAAAATGGATAAGCATTTCCTGTCATGAATTGTCTTCAGAGCCCTCGAAGCAATGTATCAGGGTTGCTATGTGCAGGTCCCTCTGCTATGACATTTTGAGCCAATGCGGCAACAACTTGGAAGAACTGCAGATGGACTCAAAATGCTGGAGTAACTCAGCGGGACAGGTGGCATCTCCGGAGAGAAGGAATGGGTGACGTTTCGGGTCGAGACCCTTCATCAGAACTGCCGACAGCTTAGATACTTACTAAATCTGACCCCGGACTGCACCAACCCACAGTCCTTCAGCCATCTCCTCCCCTCCCCCCCCCCCCTCCCTCCCCATCCCCACTCCAACACTGAACCACATCCTCATTATGTGCAACCATTTCTCAAAATCTTCTATTTTGATGTGCAACTGATCTCTAATTCCACCTATGTCCACCTTTGCCAAAAGCTTGCCTATCTTATTGTCAGGTGCTGCTCTTCCCATATAGCCCCCTACTTCCACCCCAATCCATCTTCCCAACCACATGCTAGGCAGCCTGAAGTCCTAGTGTCCTCTTGATGAATCTAAGGCCACTCCTCTGCATCAGGTACAATTGGGCCTTTGGCTGATATTTTTGGCATCCATTGCGATTTGTTGGAGCATTCTATTTTGTGGAATTGCAGTGAGCTTTCAGTATTAAGAAGAACCTGAAAATTAATTCAATTTTCTGCTTCCAAATAGTAATCAACCGTTTTAGTGGACATGAGAGGTCGGAGAGGGCGTTGGCTTATACAACAAAAGCACAACTTCCATTTGGTGATGTAATCTAAGGATGCAAATTCTCGCCCCTAGTCAAAGGAACATTTTCAAGAACAATTTGAATCCAAACCACATAAGGAAGGTAACCGCAGATGCTGGTTTACACCGAAGATAGACTCAAAATGCTGGAGTAACATAGCGGGTCAGGCAGCATCTCTGGAGAGAAGGAATTGGTGGCATTTTGGGTCTAGACCCTTCTGCAGACTCCAGAAGGGTCTCGACCCTGAAATGTCACCAATTCCTTCTCTCCAGGATCCATTAAGGTTGTTCAATAATTATTGTCATGTACATCAATGATCTGGATGATGGGGTGGAAAATTGGATAAGTAAGTACAGATGATACTTAAGATTTTCAAAGTCTACAGTTTATTTGGAAAAGTGGGCTTTGGAGTTTAAACAAATCAAAATAGGATGGTAGGGAAATTGAGGAATGCTGTGGAACAGAGGGATCTAGGAATAACTGTGCATAGTTGTAGATAGCAAGGCAACAATATACCCAGCAACTATGTTACAGAGAAAGGTAACAAGTTAGGTCTTTATCCAGAGTTGACGTGGATACGTTGACTAGAGGGTGGTGGCTGTGTGGAATCAGCTTCCATAACATTTAAGAGTAAAGTGGATAGGTATATGGACGTGTATTAGTGCAGGTTAGGACTGTTCCGTGCTGTAATTGTTATATGGTTATATGGTTATATGTTATATCTTTCAAGGTTTAAAAGAGTGTTGAATGTCAAAGTGCTTTGTAATATCCAACTAACTCTGTTGCTAAATATTAGCAGTGTATTAGATGGATTTTTTAGTTTAGTTTTAGTTCTGTCTAGAAATACAGTATGAGAAACAGGCCCTTCGGCCCATCGGGTCCACAGCGACCAGCAATCCCCGCACATTAACACTATCCTACACACACTGGGGACAATTTTTACATTTACCAATCCAATTTACCTACAAACCTGTACGTCTTAGGAGTGTGGGAGGAAGCCGAAGATCTCGGAGAAAATCCACGCAGTCACGGGGGGGAAACGTACAAACTCCGTACAGACAGCACCTGTAGTCAGGATTGAACTCGGGTCGGAAAAAACTCAGTTACCAAGGGGCCTGTTTCCATGCCGTATATCTAAACTAAAAATAAAAGCTAAGAAAATGTATTTTCAGTGAATCCATGAGGAGTCGATATTCTCTTCATTCTGTTTTCATTACATCTTGAGAATTACTGTCAGCTTTTTCTCGGCTTCTCACCAGTTGGCTTTCACCTCCTTCTTAACCACATTGACTGCCCCATCCCTGCACATACAAGGGAGTGGCTGCCAATCTGGCATGTGCTTCACATTGGGCAAGCTTGCCAGGTACCCACCACTCACCTACACTGTTCAGAATAAATCAACCTCCTGTTTAACCGTCAGGCCTCATTTCATACCTTTTGGTTGACTTCTTATCCAAAATAGCATTCTTGTTCAACTGGTGGTCCAGTGACACCTTCTCCAAACACTCAAATTCAACTGTTACAGGCAATTATCAGGTTCTAGTCAGCATTTTGCCACCTCCATGTTACAGTATGGATACACTCTTATATTCAGCATGACATGGGCTGACTGTTCACTCAGTCCGCTTTAAGTTGTTCTTTTTCCATCAGATGGATACAAATAATCCCCTTAAAACCAAATCTGGCAGCTGTCAACTAATACAGCAAATTGGCCTCAACACATATTCGAAATGGTCCCGATCTCCTTTGGTATCTAAAGTCTTTCACCACAAAATGCTTGTTTGAGGAATAATATCAGGTAGTCCCACTGAAACGGATAGCAACTCCTCAATGACGAGGAAGAAAATAGGACTAATCAGTTTTCCAGTGTAACAGAGCATAATCAATATTTCTTATTCATTTCCTTCAAGTGAGGAAAATGGAAACTAATTAAGCCAAGAAATGGACTTTGAAAATTGAGTTTCTATTTGATCGTGCACAAATCCGAGAGCTTCAGGGAACGTGCCTCGTTTGGGATTTTGGGGGAAGCCCACACTGTCACAGGGAGAATGTGCAAACTCTGCAGAGACAGCACCTGCGGTTGGGATCAAATTGGGCGTGCTGCCACTGCGCCACTTTGGTAGCAGCGTGAAAACGTGTGCATGACTAATAGCAAGAGATGCTCAATGATAATGAACATACGTGATGCATCAATGTTGTGAAGTGTTCGAGGGAAATTTCATTATATCTTCCAAATGCTTTCAGACGTCCCTGTTTATCACAAATCTAACTACCACTTCTACAGGAAGCAGTGACCATTTGTTTCTCTATAATTCTGACCTTTTAACCCTTTCTGTGCAGTGACGTGTTTGATTTCATCCCTTCTCAAAGGTACATCAAAGTCTCTTTTGAGATGTAAAGATGTGCTAAGGGCTAATTTGTTCCAGATGAATGAAGGCCTTTAAACAAAAACATTTTATGAGAATCTAGCAGTGAAAGGGTAAAAAGACTGTCATCATCTTACCCTGCTGAACAAACACAAACTTGTGATTATGGTTAACACAGCAAATGTGAGTCCCCCAAACAAAACAGCTGACACCAAATGCTTGACGTTTTGTCAGCCCATGACACTTATTAAAACAATCGTATTGAAAAGACTCAGATTCTGAACAAAAATCTATGTAAACTTACAGTGAACGATCTTTTGGTTTTCTTTCTCTGTACTATCCTGCTAGTGCGATTGACTGAGACCACTTTAATTTATACTATTCAGAAGGATAATTATGTGAGGAGATTACTAGTTGCCAACATTTTTTAATGTAAATTGTTGTACCTGGCGACTATGTAAAGATACAAAATTATTTGATAGATTGAGTTTGGTCTTTGATAATGTAACCAACATCATAAAGCACTGATTTATATTTGACTACCTTATAGTTTAGTTTGGTTTAGAGATTCAGCACGGAAACAGGGCCTTCAGGCCCACCCTGTCCACACCGACCAGCGATCCCCGCACACTTACACTATGCTACACACTAGGGACAAATTACATTTATATCAAGCCAATTGACCTACAAACCTGTACGTCTTTAGAGTGCAAAAGGAAACCAGAGATCCTGGAGAAAACCCACACAGGTCACAGGAAAAACGTACAAACTCCTCGCAAACAGCATCTGTAGTCAGGATCAAATCTGGGTCTTTATCACTGTAAGGCAGCAACTCTATCGCTGTGCCATTGTGCTGGCCTACTCAATGCCATGACTGATGAAAATCCCTTTGTCATCACCTTGACTATCTGTGTTGCCATTTTCAGGAAGCATGGCTGTACCAACCACATCTAGTTAACTGCCTTCAATAAAGGATGTCACTTGTCTAAACAAGGAGCTACAACAAAGACACTGCAGACACTGTTTAATATTGTCACATGTATTGAGATACATTGAAAAACTTTGTTTGCATGTTATCTGCGCAAATCATACTATACATGAGTACAATCAAGCCATATACTAGTGGAATGACGAAACAAGGAACTACAGATGCTGGTTTACAAAAATAACCCAGAAAGTGCTGGAATAACTCTGTGGGATGGGCAACGTATTTGGGGGGCATGGATAGGTGATGTTTCGGGTGTGGACCATTCTTCAAACTCTCCTTGAGTCTGAACAGTGGCCCCAACCAGAAACATCACTGTCTGTGTTCTTCAGAGATCGGCCTGGCCCGCTATGAGTTGCTCCAGTACTTTGCGATTTTTTTTACGCACAAGTAAAATAAATTTAGCAATGCGTTTTGGATGTTGCTGCTTGAAACAATAATAGAAAATTAACCAGGTGTCAAGGTGATGGAGATTAGAGATGGCAATCGGGACATGGCAGATAGGTTGGTGCCTCAAGAGATGTGAACAGCCTCAGCCATTTACCTGATGTGAAAAAAATGGAAATGTTCTTCAGAAAGAATGATACTGTTAAATTCATAGGCACGATGCACTAAATGGGTAGGACATCTTTGTTACTGGTGGTAGAGCCAGTTACACTTGAGACATTGAAGCAGACTTAGATTTTGACAGGACATTCTAATTCAATGCTTTTAAAGATTTTTGAAAAGTTTTATAAGTTTAGCATGTTCAAATAAGGATGAGAGGAGTTGGCACAAACATAGTTAGATCAATGTAGCTGGTAAAAGGATGGAGTTTCCAGACCTTTCAGGCATTCTACGATCATTTAACGTGTGAATGTTGCGAATTTGTGGGGCCAATATGGATATTAAGCAGTTCCATGAGAAACAGTTTTTCACAAGTCATGATTCGAAGGATGAGAGGGGATCTTATAGAAACATGTAAAATTCTTAAGGGATTGGACAGGCTAGATGTAGGAAAAATGTTCCCGATGTTGGGGGAGTCCAAAACCAGGGGTTACAGTTTAAGAATAAGGGGTAGGCCATTTAGGACTGAGATGGGGAAAAACCTTTTCACCCAGAGAGTTGTGAATCTGTGGAATTCTCTGCCGCAGAAGGCAGTGGAGGCCAATTCACTGGATGTTTTCAAGAGAGAGTTAGATTTAGCTCAGGGCTAACGGAATCAAGGGATAATGGGGAAAAAGTAGAAACGGGGTACTGATTTTGGATGATCAACCATGATCACATTGAATGGCGGTGCTGGATCGAAGGGCCAAATGGCCTACTCCTGTACCTATTTCCTATGTCTCTATGAAGATGTAGCTGAGAAAATGCTCATAGAATTGTTGCTGGTGATAAGGTCTTTGTGGGGATGAATCATGTAGATGTTACCAGTGGAGGCAGTGGGTAAGCAGGAGTTCACGTGTGTGAAAGAAAGGGAAATCTATAAGTTGTGGGTGCAAAAGGTGGGATTATTTAGTATGAACAGCATTGAAACCCCCTATCCTCTGAAATGCTCATTCAAGATGGACCAGTACTATAAATAGACATAAGTGCCTTGAGTTTCAGGACAACTGTGTCTATAAGATGGAAGCAAAAAGTTTGGCACAGATGCTGCTATGATGTAATAGATACGAATGGAGAAACTAGAACAGAGTGTGTCCCCTGGAATGGAATCCTGGTGGACCCCCATCATCTGCAGAGAAAGACACAAAAAGCTGGAGTAACTCAGCGGTTCAGACAGTGTCTCTGGAGAAAAGGAATAACCATATAACAATTACAGCACGGAAACAGGCCCTCTCGGCCCTTCCAGTCCGTGCCGAATAGGTGACGTTTTGGGTCGAGACCCTTCTTCAGACTCCTCACCTACAGGATTGCTGACTGGTCTGAGTCAAATACAAAGGACGGCATTGCATTGACAAGAGTGAAGAGTGTTTAATTGTCACGTGCACTGGGAATGGAACATTGAAATTCTTACTTGCTGCAACTTTACCGGCCCATTAATGTAATAACATAACATTAAATATGTAATAATTCATAGTACAATAAATCAATCATCAGTAATAACTCTGTAATCAGACCCATAATAGTGTAAAAACCAAAGTATGTGGTGCAACCTAAACCGATTCTGTAGCAGATGGTAGCTGGGTTCTGGTTAGGGTTGTCCAGTGTGGCTCAAGGACCTGATAGTTGCTCTGAAAAGTTTTTCTTGAACCTGGAGGTCATGGTTCTCAGCTTTCTGCATTCTTCCTGGTGGTAGCAGCAAAACGAGAACACGGCCACACGGTGTTGGTCATTGATATTTGCTGCCATTTTGAGGCAGAGTTTCCTGCAGATTCCTTTTATAATGGGCAGGTTAATACCCATGAGGGCAATGTTCACCACTTTCTGTAGCATCTTCATTCCTTCATTTGAGATACCGAACCATGCTGTAATGCAACCAGACAGCATGCTCTTTATTGTACACCTATTAGAAGTTCAATAGGCTATTTGGCAACGTGCCAAATCTCCAACATCTTCGAAGGAAGTCGAGGCATTGATTAGCTTTCGTGTGATTGCATCAATTTGCTGGGCTCAGGACAGATCGTCAGCAATAAGCACGCCCAGGAACTTGAATCTGTTGTATTTTTCCACCACTGTCCAGTTAATGAGGCCATGTTTGATAACCCTAGGCTTTCCTTCCTGAAGTCAACAATCATCTCCTTGGTCTTGCTAACGTTGAGAGCAAAATAGTTGTTCTGGCACCATTCAATCAGATGTTCAGTCTCCCTCATGTACTTTTGACTCATAGTGGAGGTAACTTTCGCGCTCTGAAAATCCTATGATGATCTTATTGCAGTCAGTCCAATGTAGTAGAGCTACAATGCATTTAAAAAAAGGACTGAAAACAGTCATGGAAGATTGAAAATCTTGGAGACAATCCAAAAGTGAAATTCAGAGGAGATGTCATCACAACCACAAAAAGGGCAGTTCCTATTAGTATGGTGAATAAGAATGGAAATCCTGATTCAAATCAGGTTGAAAATAGAGGCACAAAGAAGGGGAAATTTTATCAAGAGCCTAGAGGAGAAATTGTCGTGACTAGTTTATGGTATCCAGAAATATACCAAATACAATGTATATTTACAGTTATGCAGGGTGGGTTGCAGTAAATAAGAAGTGATATTAGCCTGAGCTATGTTTAATCTTAACAGTTGATTTTTAGAAACAAAAACAATACATTTAGAGTTATGCATGGGTATGGAAACAATTATGTTTTAAAGCAGCAATTGTCATATCGAATGTAACATCAATCATTCACAGTCTATCTGGGGAAGTGACCACTGGTATCATTGGTTCTAGGGACTGAACATTTTACAAATATTTAGTCATAAGTGAAGAGTGTTTTGTAAATGGAGAAAACAGGAGATAAGCAATGTTATGATCTGTTAACATCATTGATCTTCATCTAGAATATTAATGTAAATTATTTGTATACTTTAATGTGTATAAATAGTTAACATAAATAATGTAAGATAGACTCAAAAAGCTGGAGTAACTCAGTGGGTCAGACAGCATCTCTGGAGAGAAGGGTCAAGACGCTTCTTCAGACTGCGAGTGCAAATGAGAGTACATATAATGTAGTTGGCCAATATGCATTTACTGCTTTCAGAGGGAAATAGTTTTGGATATGTGAGGGTTAATGCATTTTTGAAGACTGTGTACCATATAGTATGTTTCAATAAGTATTTGTGCCAGATCCCACTGTGAGTTGTCATTTAAGGAAACTCTTTGTAGCTTTACCTCTGGCTTGGTAGCAGAGCCTATAGACTTCCCTATGTGGAGGAGGAGAGGGGAGTGAGGGATGGGGAAGAGAAAATGCCGGAGCTGGAGAAAAGTGAGGGGAAGATAGCAGAAGAATGATGGTAAAGAGGAATATCAAGGAGAAGATTAAGAGTGTGGTGCTGGCTCGAAGGGCCGAATGGCCTACTCCTGCACCTATTGTCTATTGAGTGGGAGAAGTGGAAAAGCAGAAAAGGGAAAATGGAGAGTGGGCCTAAGATGCTGGAATTTTGAGTTTAACGCAAAGTGATGGAGGAACTTAGTGGGTCAGGCAGCAGCTGTATAAGGAATAGATAGGTGACTTTTTGGGTCAGGACCCTTCTTGAGTCTGATGATGATGATTCTCCTTGTCTCCATTCTACAACATTCTAGCCAATAGAATCTCAATTTTACTTCAGTGCAGTAAGAAGCTGCAAGTTCCTTTAACAACAGACTGGAGACACACAAGCTTTCCACACCAGTAAGCTATTGTGAGCTCATGAATTCACCTTCATCACCGGCATAATGGCACGCAGTTGCAACAGAACAATAAGTTCACAACTTCAGCACTCTGAAGTGAAGGAGGAAGAGCTGTCAGCCATTGCAATTCTCCTAAAGCAAAGCCAATGTATGAAACGACGTATTTATTCAGAACATGAATTCTGTAGCTTTTTCCAGAATACAAATAAGTTACTTGGTGGTGGGGGATGGGTGGTTCAAATAGGATTTTTTTTTGAAGAGTTCCTTAATATTTTACCTGGAGGCTTGCAAAGGAAAGGAAACAAAACACATGTATACACTTTGATGTATCTTATCGTCAGTGGCCTTTTACACCAGGTTACAAATTCACTTTCATTTGGGTACTCCAATGTTACGGTGCGGACCTGCTTTCATTCACGTAGTGAGTAACAGACTTTCCTCTTGCTTGTTCCAAACCTTAAACCAATATGGGCCACACCACTAGGTGGGGTGTCACACCATAAAACAAAAGAGGACACTGCATTTCCCCTGAATGTCAGTGGATCATCAGCACTTGCAGACTGAAGTTGGTCTGAGACTCCATCAATTGATCAGGGACAAGTGGCTAAATATGCAAAGGACGAGGTTAAGTTAAACTCCAAAAGGTTTGAATTATTACAACACTAATTTATTTGATAAATATTCAGTTGACTTATCTATGCTTTGTGATATATTTGATAACTTGCATTAATAAATCTCTTTCATAACTGTGAAAATCTTAAGGGTTGCAAAGAACAGAAATATTAACTTGATATTGCTTGCAGTTCAGAAATAGGATCAAGAGCCTTGAAATGGGATAGAGATCAGAGTTTTATAAAAGTAAAATCAGTACAAAAAAGGTTTAGTAAGTCAACATCTTTATTATAATTTTTAAAGAAGGAACTGCAGATGCTGGAGAATCGAGGGTACACAAAAAGCTGGAGAAACTCAGCGGGTGCAGCAGCATCTAAGCATCTAACTTTATTATAATGTTTATTAAGACTAATATGAGAAGATGGTGTTTCATTATTTGATGCAGAGCTTAAAAATATTTTAAAGGTTGCAATGTATTGAATACTGTATACAAATAAATCAGAACAATACGAATTATTGAGTTATAGTTCATTGCAATGATCTCAGCCTCTTTTCTAACGTTGTTTGTATTTCATCCCTGGGCAATATTGCATGAATCTGACTCCTCATATTCTTCAAGGATGTCGTCACATAATGCATGTATGGATATAATGTAAGGACAGGATCTGATGCCTTGCATTGTAAGTGGGCCGGCACTTATGTCCGGCCTTATACACCAGGAGGAGATGGCTGGGCAAAGTAACAGAAGATGGTTGGCACAATTTAAACTATTCAGCAAACGGCAGTCATCATTGTCAATAAACAAGACATGAAAATTACAAGAGCAAGTTGGAAAAAGGCTGATGTGCATTTATTGATCAATTCTTTATATAAAAAAGTCAACTGAAGTTGTCACGAGGAGCTAGAAGGCCATTGGAGATAAGATACATCAAAGTGTGACCTGACAGCTGTGACATTGTGCAGGCTACTCTCCTGAGAGTTTATAGACTGGATTGGCAGGCAGGATTAAACCTAGTAATTGTAATAAACAATAGTTGAACTATGATTGAAGACTGCCACCTGGGAGAGCCTCACAACTGGGAAAGTGGGGGCAGGGGAGATGGGGAAAAGCAAAAAGGCAAATCTGTGCTGACTTTATTCTTTTTTTGCCTAACCCTAAAGTATTCACACCAATTGTATTATTCCCTTCCTTGAGGTCACACAAGAAACTACAATGAGATTTGCATTTATATAAACATGAAATCCAGAAGTTTCCTGGCTGTAAATGGTGGCTTTGTTTAGCGAGCAGTACCACTAGATTTCAATGTGAAATCAGTAGCAGCTTAATGACTGAAATCTTTGTTATTATTGAATAAGGATTCTTTGTAACTGTCCTCTTGTGGCAAAGTGCATGTTTGTTCTAATTTTGAAGCTGATTCTACTTGTTCCCATTATTTAGATATTTGGATATTGTAACTGACTTCAACATGTATATTCTCATGGGTACACAAAAGGCTGGAGAAACTCAGCGGGTGCAGCAGCATCTGAGGAGCAAAGGAGATACCCTTCTTTAGTATATTCTCACATTGGCTGGTATCAGATAACTCAGTTTAAACCAAAGAATTTTCAACCAAATGTTGGGCACCACTGCAGTACATTTATCTGTTCATCAAGCAGTGAAGTGTTGCAATTCTGTAGATTAAGAATATTCTGTATCAATATCAGAATCAATAGTATCAATGATACTAAACAAGTGTTATACAAGAATAATTTGATATTTGAATATTGCCATTGTAATAATGGATGCCTAAATACTGTGCCCCACCTGGACTCACATCAATTTCTCCCCTCGCACTCTCCATCCACCTACATTCCTTCCTCTGGCTTCACAATTCGCAACTCTTCAATCCTTTTGTCTATCTTCTATTTTCTTTTCATATCTGGCCTTAGTCCATCCATATGCCTATCAATGAATGAATTAATGATATTTTACTTCGGAGTCACGTCGATACTCCAGAGGTGGATGAGGACCTACTGGATGTCGTGGGTCAATTTCCGACTGCGCCTCCTTAGGGAGGGCATCTACATGCCAACCTGGCAGGAACGATTAACTTTCTCACCTCCCACCAGCTACAGGCACGTGTCCCCAGTGACAGTAAATGTTCCCTTGGTCAATGCTGATATTTGGGGGACTTTGAGCAACACTGCCAGAGCACAGGATGCACGCCTCCAACAAATCCTGAAACTCCTCTCAACGGGAATCGCGGCATACGTCAGGACCCTCGATGGGGAGAACATGTCTAGTGAGCAGCAGGATGCTCTAGCTTTACTCTGCAATGCCCAGTTTGAGATTAATTGTCTCAGGAAAAGCTCCATCCGGCCCATGCTCAACCCTGAATTTGCAGGGTTGTGCCGCACCTCCACCACTCCACCACCACATCAGCTGTTCGGGGCAGACCTGCCTAACAAGGCACCAGCGATGAACGAGGTAGCAAAATCCATCGGCCTCATGAAGCCGCCTTCATCCCGGGCTTACGCCTATCGGCAACCACTGTTTACCACTTGGAAACCTCGCCCACCGGACTGGGCACCTCGGACCAATCCACCGCCTGGGAAATGCGGCCTCCACCTCGTCAAGCCACACAACGGCCCCCAAACCACCGTACACCAGGACCCGCCGTTGCCCTTGGGGGTCTGGTTCTACTAAGCCAGTAGCTATGGTACCCTCACAAGTAGGGGGACGGTTGCGGGCTTTCAGGGGTGCCTGGGATAGCGTAACTACCGACTGTTTTATTTTACAAAGTGTTCGGGGTTATGTCATAGAGTTCATTAACGGTCACCTTCCCCCTACTCAGCATGTCCCTCATCGCACCTTTGCGCTCTCTCCAAAAGAGATCGAGCAAGGACATGCAGAAAATTTTACGGCTCGCAGCCAAAGGGGTAAGAGGGAAGATGACGCATGAACCCATTGAGTTCGTGTCCACCATCTTTACTAAAACCTAAAAAGATGGAGGTTGTCGGATCATTGACCTAACTCAGTTGAACACTTTCGTACAATATACCCATTTCAAAATGGACCCTTTCGAAACCGCTAAGCAGCTTCTGTCTCCAGGATACTTTATGGCTTGCATCGATCTCAAAGATGCATACTATACAGTTCCCATCATAGAATCCCATAGGAAATTCTTGAAATTTGTCTGGAAGGGGCAGTTATGGCAATATGAAGCTTCACCCAATGGCTTCACCACAGCCCTAGGCTGTTTACCAAACTAGTCGAACCGATTCTGGCTATCCTACGGCGACAGCATTCTATCGTCATGGCTTACCTAGACGATATCCTTCTCGTGGGTCCAACCCTCCAATTGGCTGAGCTGGCAGTTACAGCAACCATAAATTTACTCGAGATGTTAGGGTTTGTTACCCATCCAGACAAATCGAAATTGGCCCCATCTCACATCATGGGCTATCTGGGCTTCACTATTGACACGACCCAAATGATAGTCACTATCCCACCCAGCAAAGCATCTGATCTAAAAGATGCATGTACCAGCCTTGCTTGCGCCAGGGTGCCGACCATTCGACATACTGCTAAGGTGATTGGGAAACCTGTAGCCACATTTCCAGCTGCACAATTCGGCCCACTGCACTATCAAACCTTACAATGGGCAAAGATCTCCGCATTGAAAGCCAATGCTGGGCACTTTGACAGGCCCATACGGCTACCGATTAAGGTTAAATCTGAGCTACAGTGGTGGGTTGACAATATTAGTGCGTGTTACAAACCCCTGCTCATTAGCAGCCCGTCAGTGGTGTTACACACTGACACAAGCGCTCAAGGCTGGGGTGCGACTGACACCACGTCTAGTTGTGGTGACAGATGGGATCCTCAAGAGTCTGCCCTCCTTCAGCCGCACGGGATCAATTCTTTGGAGATGCTTGGGGCTTTCCATGGTCTGCGGACATACTGCCCCAATTTACATCATTTACATGTCCGTCTTCAACTAGATAATACCACGGTGGTGGCTTCTATAAATCATATGGGTGGTATCAGGTCGTTATCTTGTGACGAATTGGCAAACACAATTTGGCACTGGTGTATTGAAAGAAATATTTGGCTCACAGCGACCTATTTACCAGGGAAGCTCAACACAGTGGCAGACACCAGGTCCTGTGTGTTTAATGATAACATCGAGTGGATGTTGGACCCCCACATATTTGCACAAATTATAGCTCATTTTGGTACACCAGATATCGACCTCATTTGCGTACAGGTTGAGCCATCAGATACCAACGGATTTGTCTTGGGAACCAGACCCTGGGGCAGTGACTATGGATGCGTTTTCACTCCTTTGGGGGAAATGGTTCTGCTACACATTTCCCCCATTCTGCCTCATCAGTCGGGTATTGCGGAAAATACAACTGGATTCTGCTTCTGGCATATTGATCATACCCGACTGGCCTACACTGCCATGGTACCCGGTGGTTCTCCAAATGATTATCGTCCGTGGGTTCAAATTGTTCAACACCCCACTTTACTCACTAACTCCATTACGGGGGACAGTCACCCATGCCATGGTCACTTAAACCTGTTGGCTTGCAGGTTCTGAAGAGGCCGCTCATGGAGGCCGGCATATCGGCCGGAGCGATGGACCTCATTTCAGCATCGTGCAGAGTATCAACCCGGCAGCAGTACCTCACCAGATCAGGAAGTGGGAGGCCTACTGCTCCCGAACACATACCACCGACAACTCTGCCACGATCCATGACGTCCTGGAATTCCTAGCGAGCCATCATTACGATGCAGGTCTCAGCTACAGTGCCATCAACAGCGCCAGGAGTGCGCTCTCCTCATACCTGAATATAGGTGTGGGCACACACCATCTGGTGTCCAAATTCATGAGGGGCGTATTCAACACCAACCCTCCACAACATCACTTGGGATGTGGGTGTAGTACTTACACTACTGAGAAGCTGGTCCCCTATGACAGGACTACCTTTTGACAAGCTCATCCTTAAAGTGGTGATGCTGCTGGCACTGACTTCAGCTCAACGAGTCCAGGCCTTGCAGAAGCTTCGGCTGGACTGGATGGTCTCGACTCCTGCAAAGGTGACCTTCTTTGTGACGGACCTGCTGAAGCACCATAGGCCTGGGTCTTCTAGGCTGCAGTTGGAATTCCGGGCGTACCCCACTGATGCCACCCTCTGCATAGCCACCCATCTCCGCTATTACATCCGTACAACCAGAACCATCCAGAAGATGGAGCAGGGGCTCCTCATCAGCCACAAACAACCACATCATCGGGTGACTGTGCAGACCATCGCCAGGTGGCTCAGGGCGGTGTTGGGTGCCGCTGGTATCGATACTAACTTTTTAATTCTCACTCTACCAGGGCTGCATCCCCATCAGCGGCGAGGGCCATTGAGGTGCCCATGGACCACATCCTCGCCACCGCGGGCTGGGCCAGTGACACGACTGTCCAGAGCTTTCCACTAAACCGGTGGTCGTCCCCCGCTACATTCACGGATGCCGTGCTGCGAGCCGCTCCGTGAATGTTTACTCTCCGAGTATGGGTTTTGCATTGTTGTTCTTTGTTTTAATAACTCTGCATTATTTTTCAGCCTGTTCAGTCTGGAATACATTAACAAACTTCCTCCATCAGTATTGCGGTAGTGTGATAGCATGGACGTTGTCCAGGGCGTGTAATCACAGAACCTTTGAAGTCTTCACGAAGTCACTCACGTGACTCCGAAGTTAAATAGTAAGATTAAACGAGAACTTACCAAGCTTGAAGGTTGATCTTTATTTTAAGAGGAGTTGCGATGAGGGATTTCATGCCCTCTGCTCCCAACCCTCTCTCATAAGGTCAGCTGGTATGTTCTACTTGGTTCAATCTTACTATCTCCTTCCATGATATGTTCTGTGATTCCACACCGCTGCTTTGAAGAATGTCGCGCATGCGTGCTGGCGGGGTCTTCACGAAATCCCTCATCGCAACTCCTCATAAAATAAAGATCAACCTTCAAACTTGGTAAGTTCTCGTTTAATCTTACTATTTTATTATCACAGTTACATTCTTTGTTTTGCATACCATACACAAGGTATGCAAAGGGTCGCACATTTACGAAGTTACAAAGTGTTCAGTGCAGTCCCAATAGTCCTTCTTCATTCTCGGCACCCCCTTCACGCCGGGTCCTTCTTTATTTTCGGCAGTCCACCCACACCCTCCAAATCCCCCTCTTCCGTGTTCACCTATTACTGCCCATGCTTTGTCCTACCCCTTCCACTCTTCCAGTTTTCTTTCCCCACACTCCTACAATTAGTCTGAAGAAGGGTTCCAACCTGAAACGTCACATATCCATGTTCTTCAGGGATGCTGCCCGACTCACTGAGTTACTCCAGCACTTTGTGACTTTTTTACTGTATGGTTCTTTCCTTTCTCCAATTTTGTTGTTGTTGTTAATGTGTGTCACATAAAAGTGAGCCAGATCTTGCTGAGAAATGAAATAAGTTCAGGTTATCATGAATTTATGAACTGATGAACAATATATCTCATTTTCAATAGAAGGTCATCTATTTGAAATGTTAAAAATCTGCTTCTATCTCTACAGATGTTGCCTGAGCTGCTGGTATTTCCAGCATTTTAGGTTTTTATTTCCCTTTGAATTTCCTTTTGGTTCCTTTATCAGGTTAGGCCTGGAACGGGATGTCGTAACCTTGGTGATGTAAATAGAGCCGAAAGAACTGATGCTAAGTGGAAAGAACGTATACTTTAAAAAATGTTTAAATGATTCATTTAAGGTTAACTATTTTTGGATGGTTGGCTCGAGCTTCATTCTTCAAATAAATTTTATAAACATTTACTTCATTTTTATAATTTATTTACGTCCCTGAATGTAAGTAATGTTTAAAAACTCCCACAGACTTTACAAAATGACAAAGTTGGGGATAAGATTTTGTGGGATTATTATCCCAATTTTCTTTATTATAATGAGCTGCTCTCCAATTCCCTGCCGTACATTCTGTATCATAATAGTAGCTGCATTTCAAATCCTGTGACCTGTTGTAGAATATCTGAAGGCCTTAAAAACGCCTCGTGAATTAACTTCTTTTTTAACTAACTGTAACATTTGAAAATCTTCTTTCCAAGGATTTAGATAAGCTAGCAGCAGGGTGGTGCAGTGGTAGAGATACTGCCTTACAACGCCAGAGACCCGGGTTCGATCCTGACCACGGGTGACAATAGACAATAGGTGCAGGAGTAGGCCATTCAGCCCTTCGAGCCAGCACTGCCATTCAATGTGATCATGGCTGATCATCCCCAATCAGTACCCCGTTCCTGCCTTCTCCCCATATCCCCTGACTCCGCTATTTTTAAGAGCCCTATCTAGCTCTCTCTTGAAAGCATCCAGAGAACGCGCCTCCACCGCCCTCTGAGACAGAGAATTCCACAGACTCACCACTCTCTGCGAGAAAAAGTGTTTCTGCGTCTATACTTCTGTCTGTCTCCACAGAGTTTGTGCGTTCTCCCTGTGACCTGCGTGGGTTTTCTCCAAGATCTTTGGTTTCATCCCACACTCCAAAGACGTACAGGATTGTAGGTTAAAATGGCTTGGTATAAATTTAAAATTGTAAAATGTAAAATTGTCCCTAGTGTGTATCTAGGGTAGTGTTAATGTGTGGGTATCGTTGGTCGGTGCGGACTCAGTGGTCCACTGGGCCTGTTTCAGTGCTTAGTGTTTTAGTTTTAGAGATACATGGTGGAAACAGGCACTTTGGCCCACCGGGTCCGCTCCGACCAGTGATCCCCGCATATTAACACACTACAGAAAATGTTTACATTTACCAAGCCAATTTACCTGCATACCTGTACGTCTTTGGAATGTGTAAGGAAACCGAAAATCTCGGAGAAAACCTACGCAGGTACAAACTCCATACAGACAGCACCCATAGTCAGGATCGAACCGGGTCTCCAGCGCTGCAAGCGCTGTAAGGCAGCAACTCTACCGCTGCACCACTGTGCCGCCCTATCTGTAGTGCTGAGTCTCTAAACTAAACTAAAATAACTAGCATGAAATTTAGAATGTGGATAATAATGGTGAAGGTCCCGTGTGATTTTCCTTTTCAATTCTTCTGAAAGCAATGGGTTGTACTGAGCTTACTGCTCTGACAACACACCCCAATGACCATTCTCCACCTGATGCTTAAACGATGAATGCTAACATACTGTTTGGCTATGCCGACATCATACGAGATGATGACACAGACATTGTGGGCTGAAGGGCCTGTTCCTGTACTGTACTGTTCTATGATTACTAACTTCATGTTTATGGCTGACTGTCCATAAACAATTTGCGAGTGACCACAGTGAGAGTTATGAGATGGGAGTGAACACCTATTGTAAGTGAGTTTGCAGAAACCAATTATGGTTGCCTTTAAATAACTCAACTGGGTTCATCCAATTTGACACTAGCCACCAACTGGCCTGAATATTTGTATGTTTGTATCATTGAAATGTAACCACAAAATGACCTTGTTCTGCCATCTGCAACTCTGGAGCTATTTAATATATCCACGGAATAAATTGTTATGCTCCACAAGGACATGCTTGTGAGTTACATATTCATAGTTACTGAAATAGTGTTATTCAGAAAGTGCTAATTGTTAAGCACAAGCCCTAATTCTGTAGGTCCACTAATTTGATATATACCAACAAATAACTTTCAGATTGATCACTTAACAATTACCTTAGACATAGCCAGCCAATGATGTCAGAGGGAACTGAAGATGCAGGTTTAAACCGAAGATAGACACAAAATGCTGGAGTAACTCAGTGGGACAGGCAGCATCTCTGGTTAGAAGGAATGGGTGACGTTTCTGGTCGAGACCCTTTTGCAGACTGAAGATGGGTCAGTCTGAAGAAAGGTCTCGACCCGAAACGTCACCCATTCCTTCTATCCAGAGATGCTGCCTGGCCCGCTGAGTTACTCCAGCATTTTGTGTCTATCGCCAGCCAACTGATAACGCTCGTAGTGTGAAGAATCCAAACCCAAAACATCACCCATCATTTTTCTCCAGAGATGCTTCCTGGCCCATTGAGTTCCTCCAGCTCTTTGTGTCTATCTTTGATAATGCTCTCAACACATGTGGCATTACTAGTGACTATTCTTTGTGTAGGATATTGCTGTATATGTCCCTAGTGGCAGTGGCAATTGTCATTGGGACACTTGACTGTTCAATGATGCATGTAAAACATCAGATATCTGGGTAATCTTTATATAGATACTAGACTAAGCGGGACTCGTTGGGTCCCATATTCACACGGGAGGGCTGATCCCCCAACGCAATATTCCACCTCTCCACCAATTCCAATATTGGTGTCCAGGTGGGGGGGGGGGGCTTTCTTGAGCGTTAGTATGGGTGTTGTGGGCCGAAGGGACTGGTTTCCAGAGGGCTAGTATGGACATTGTGGGCTGAATGGATTATTGGGCTGGCAGCTCAGTCACTCAGGCCTGGTGGGCTTGCAGCTCAGTCACTCAGGCCTGGTGGGCTGGCAGCTCAGTCAGGGCTGGTGGGCTGGCAGCTCAGTCACTCAGGGTTGGTGGGCTGGCAGATCAGTAGCTCAGGGCTGGTGGGCTGGCAGATCAGTAGCTCAGGGCTGGTGGGCTGGCCGCTCAGTAGCTCAGGGCTGGTGGGCTGGCAGAACAGTCACTCAGGGCTGGTGGGCTGGCAGCACAGTCATTCAGGGCTGGTGGGCTGGCAGCTCAGTCATTCAGGGCTGGTGGGCTGGCAGATCAGTTACTCAGATTGGTGGCCTGGCAGTTCATTATTAAATAAAATTATTAAAAATAATCAGCATGTGCCTGAGCATAATTACAGCATTTTGTTCCAAAAACAAAGCCTTTGTCTGCTTGAATAAATGCCAGAAATCAAAAAACGGAAGACATTTATCTTTTGTTGCTCTTGTGCCCACTGGATCTCTTCAATCTTGAAACAATTCATATAAATTCCAGTGAATAAATTCCACCCACATGGATTTATATGACCTGTGAACTTGTTCACCATTGCAAATAACTTTTTCTGACTCAGCTGCATGGGTTGTACATAATAAGATGCCCATCTGATTAAGTCTCTGCAGAATTTAGTTTAGTTTAGTTTAGAGGTTAGAGATAAAGCGTGGAAACAGGCTCTTCGGCCCACCAACCAACAATCACTAGTTCTGTCCTACATGCTAGGGACAATTTACAGAAGCCAATTAACCTACAAATCTGCATGTCTTTGGGATGTGGGAGGAAACTGGAGAAAACCCACGCGGTCACAGGGAGAAGGTACAAACTCAATACAGACAGCACCCGCAGTCAGGATCGAACCTGGGTCTCTGATGCTGTAAGCCAGCAGCTCTGCTGCTGCGCCTCTGTGCCGCCCTAAAAATCTTTGTATTATTTTAATTTTACTTTAAAATTCTCACCATCTTTTGCTGGACGATTAATGAACTTTCATGTTTTTGCTCTCAGGTACAAACATGGCCAGATTGCTATGTAAAACCTTATCCACTCTAAGTAACAAAGCCTTAACCCAAGGTTCAGACAAATTCTCCTAATTTTTCCGCACGTCAATCTTTATTTAATGTTTTCCTCCTGTGATTAATAACTCATGGCTGATTCACTCATGTCTATTCCTTGAAATTCAATTTAAAGCAGAGTGCAGGCCACCAAAGTCAATTTCATAGCATTCCAGGCAGAGTGCAGGCCACCAAAGTCAATTGCATAACATTTCAGGCAGAGTGCAGGCCACCAGTCAATTTCATAGCATTTCATTTAGAGTGCAGGCCACCAAAGTCAATTTCATAACATTTCAGGCAGAGTGCAGGCCACCAAAGTCAATTACATAGCATTTCAGGCAGAGTGCAGGCCACCAAAGTCAATTGCATAGCATTTCAGGCAGAATGAAGGCCACCAGTCAATTGCATAGCATTTCAGGCAGAGTGCAGGCCACCAAAGTCAATTTCATAGCATTTCAGGCAGAGTGCAGGCCACCAAAGTCAATTTCATAGCATTTCAAGCAGAGTGCAGGCCATCAAATTGCCAAACAACTCATTGCATTGTCATTAAGGGCTAACAAATCATTTATTGCATACATTGCAGACTCACAGTTCAGTTGATTCACGGCTTCAAGATTCAAGATTCAAGAGTTTATCGTCATGTGTCCCAGATAGGACAATTAAATTCTTGCTTTGCTTCAGCACAACAGAATTATAGAAGGTATGAATACGGAACTGATCAGTGTGTCCATATACCATTGTATAAATATATACACACATGAATAAATAAAACAGATAAAGTGCAAATAAACAGATAATGGGCTATTAATGTTCAGAGTTTTGTTTGAGTTTTGTTCAATAGCCTGATGGCTGTGGGGAAGTAGCTGTTTCTGAACCTGGACGTTGCTGTCTTCAGGCTCCTGTACCTTCTACCTGTGGGACCTTGATGATGCTGCCAGCCTTTTTGAGGCAGTGACTGCGATAGATCCCCTCGATGGTAGGGAGGTCAGAGCCGATGATGGACTGGGCAGTGTTTACTACTTTTTGTAGTCTTTTCCGCTGCTGGGCGCTCAGGTTGCCGAACCAAGCCACGATGCAACGGTCGGCATGCTCTCTACAGCTTAGAATCACAGTTGTGGAATCTCCCTCGTGATCATCCAGAGTGACTGACTCGCATCCGGGGTTTTATGGTCCAGATGGATGGGGCGTTACCTTCATCGTGGTGATTGACAGGCGAGAGGATAAACAGCTGATCTCAAGATTTTTTAAACACTCATAGCTTTTTTATTTTTCATCGATCGGAAAAATCTTCGGGGCTGCCTCAGTGGAGGAGGACCGTGAGTAAGATGCCAAAAATCATAGCGATATATGGTAGCGTTTTTTCTAAAATCAATCAGACAGGAAGTGGTCCAGATGAGACATTTAGTTATATATATAGATATGCACTGAATCAAACTTAATGCAGGTAGATGAATGGCTAAATTTTCCAAATGAGGGCATTTTTCCATATTTATTATGATACCTACTGTGTTGTAGATACAAATAGCAATTTAAAAAATGCAGATGTTGGAAATCTGAAATAAAGACAGAAATGGTCAGAAACACTTAGCAGGTTAAGCAACACACGTGGTGATGGAAAAACTTGTTGACATTTCACTTAAGGACCATCCATATGATAAGTCAAGGATCTGCAGATGCTGGAATCCTGAGCAAAAGACAAAGTGCTGGTATAACTCAGCAGGCCAGACAGCATCTGTGGAGGGAATAGATAGGCTACGTTCAGGTTAGGACCTTTCTCACCGAAGCATCGCCTACCCATTTGTACCACAGATGCTGCCTGACCCACTAGGTTGTTCCAGCACTTTGTGTTTTTCTCAGCTCTCCCTATAAAAAAATGTCTTCCGCTCTCCACAGATGCATCGCAGTTCATTAATCTTTATTAAAGAAGGGCTTGCATGGCTAAGCCTGAATCCTCATTTACCCTGTATCAGTGAAATTCAATTTTGATTAGAATGAGGAAAGGTCTTTGAGGATGTTAACATGGGATAATTATTTTTTTTTCTAATTTTCTTTATTTATTTTTTCTAATTGTTCTTTGCCATGTACTAATTTTATCTGTATACCATTTGCTCCCCTGCATGACTTTTTGAATCTTGCTGCACTTTTAATGAGACTTTGATAGCTGGTAACCATGCTTGCAGCAAATGACTAACTTATCAAAATAGAGTTTTCAGAGTTATTTATATGGGGTCAGAGTTTGAGAAAATAAAACTATGATATACAGTGTAAGTAAATGTTCATGTCTATTCATGTCCTTCATAGATATTTAGAAATTATATTTCCTTGTTCCTCTGTGGTTGAAGTGATAAGACTGCCTAAGTGTAATGGAAACATTAGTGATCTGACACTAGACAATACTGCAGCTAAAATTTAAAATGGTCAGTTTAGGCTGCTAATTTAAAACTAGTTCTTAATTCACTGGCTTTAAAAATGTGATAATATCATAGTTTAATCACCAACATAATGAAGAGGGAGGAGTTGTTATAAAAAAAAACATAATCTGATACAGTTTAGGTCCAGATGTGTGGAGTAATGTGCTATGTTACTGAGTATCTTCGTGTCAACATATACTAAAGAGGATGCACCGTCCGCACGCAATCCATCCTAGGTTTAGTTTAAAGATAAACATGGAAACAGGCCCTTTGACCCACCGAGTCCACACCGACCAGCGATCCTCATACACTAGCACTATCCTACACACTAGAAGCAATTTACTATTTTTACTGAAACCAATTAAAGGGTCTCGACTTGAAAAGTCACCCATTTCTTCTCTCCAGAGATGCTGCTTGTCCCACTGAGTTCCTCCAGCTGTTTGTGCCTATCTTCAGTTTAAACCAGCATCTGCAGTTCCTTCCTACACAACATACAAATCTGTAGGTCTTTGGATTGTGGGAGGAAACCATAACGCCCGGTGAAAACCCACGTGGTCACGGGGAGAACGTACAAACTCCATACAGATAGCACCCATCGTCAGGATCGAACCTGGGTATCTAGCGCTGTAAGGCAGCAACCCTACCACTGTGCCACTATGCCACCCAGTTGTGAAGCAACCAAATGTAAAGATAATATTTACTTGTCAAAGTTACTACAAGTAAAATTGTGATTACAGTTATGCATTAATTAAAGTCTTTCTGCTCAAAATTCTTCATTCTAACAGAAAATACGTAACAACATTTAACATAATGTAAAACACCTTGGCAGTCTATCCAAATATTTGTTTTTATTTAAGCAGAGAGGTCTTTGGTAATTTTGAATGTAATATTAATAATTTATCCTCTTATGTTCTTGACATACATTGAAATAAAAACCACCTACACAATTCATTGGTTATCACACTGACTGGTTACCAGGCAACAAAAGCGTTTCACAGTACCTCGATACATGTGACAATAAACTAAACTAAACTAAATTAATTGTTAATATTCTTCAGATGGGGCCTTCTAAGTACATATGTGATAGTCTTATAAATAATAGCTTTCCTGTAGGAATCTCCAGACCTATACCACAGACCTGTAGGAATCTCTGGCCCATAATTGTGGAAATTATAAACATTGTATTCAGCTTGGCATTGAGAGTCTCTGCTTCTCTGAAGCAGAGAAAAGAGGAGCACGAGCAAGAGTAGAACATATGGCCCTTTCTGAATGCTTTGCCATTCAGCAAAAAAATATGTTCATAAGTTCTAGGAGCAGAGTTAAGGCCATTTGGCCCATTAAGTCTACTCATTCATTCAATCATGGCTGATCTATCTTTCCCTCTCAACCCCATTCTCCTGCCTTCTCCCCATAACCCCAAATGGGATTTCTTGAATCATGAATGATCATCGATCACATTCCAGTATTCACAGTCTCTCTTGCTTTACCTCTGGAGCTTGTTGTGTTTAGAAATGTATCCATCTCATTCTTAAATATATTCAGAGACATGGCCTCCACACCCCTCTATGTTGCTAACTTCCATAGCTGAAGAGAACCTTTTTCACCCAGTGCTGAATCTTTTCCTCTGTAATCTGGGAATGTATCTCCCATTCCATGCACTCAACCAGAGGCATCCTGCATCCAATCCCTTAGCTCACGCATGGCCTCGAGAGCCCACAGCAGTCCTGCACAGATAGCAGAAGATGGAAGATTATCACCACTAATTCACCTCTCCATCTCTTCAGCACCTCCTGCTCCATCCATGAAAGAGGCTGCATTTTCCACATTGGCATCATCATTCACCTCAGAACCCACAAAACCAGCGTTGGAAGCAGGTTATCTCGATCATGGAATTAGAAGGAGAGATGTTCTCAGTGGCACCCGTGCATGGCTGATACACATCCCAGTGACAAGTCTATTACTCATGCATGGCAGCAATTTGCTGTCAGACGATCTTACTTCTCCTTGAGCCAATGATTCTCCACTCTGTCGTGCACTTTTAAAAAATTGATAATTTAAAATGTATACTTCTTTAATCCTTTCTTTTTTAACATACTTTGGGCGAACATCGCTGCTTTTTTCAATCTTCTTTCTGATTGTCATTGAGATGGCCTGTTTCATTGCTGTATCCTTATAACTCAAAAAAGCATTTCCTTGTGAAAGAAAATAATTTTAATCATTTAAAAATTAAATTTTAATTGCTCGATTGTTTTATATTACTGCTTTAGAAATAAATACCAAAATCATCATTGCGACATTTTAGTTTTATTCCTTTTGTTCATGTGCAAATAATGGGAATAAAATGGAACAACCTTTTTTGGTTTTAATAGTCTTCACCAGCCTCCAGCTCGTGTTTGATTCTGACAGACTTCATTCTAACAAGTCAACTATTTTGATGGATTACCGTCGATTCCTCAGATAAGTAAACTTTGCTTATAAAATGTAGGCACGCAGCTAATTTGGTTTCTGTAAGATTGTAAATCTTACAATGTGTGTGTAGGATAGTGTGGAGATCGTTGATCAGGCACAGACTCGGTGGACCGAAGGGCCTGTTTCCACGCTGTATCTCTAAACTAAACTAAACTAAACAATGTCTATTGGGAATATTTGTTTCCAGTGTTGGGAACATTTTTAATCTATGGCAAATTAGTAATTTATTTTTCTTCTGGGGTGTTCAAATAAGTGACAAAGATCAATAGTTGCATCAGATCATAACACAGAATCATTCTGCTATGATAGAGCCGGCTCCTAGAGAATTATAGCATATTTCCCAAAGGTTTCAGAATTTGTCAAATATCTCCTATTAGAAGGTCCTCGTAATTAGTGAGAATGTAATTGAAAGCTGAATACTAAGCGAGCAAAAACCTCCATGGTATTAAAACAAACCAGAGGTAAGAAACATTTTGCAAATGGTCACTGAGCCAAATACAGGTTAACTTATTGAATATTTGACATAGCTAATTTGCCAGATGTATCTCCAATACAAAACAGATTAAATCAAATAGGAATACCTATTTACTATTCCTAGCAAACTATTGTTATCAAAAACGTGACCTGCATGGGTTTTCTCCAAGATCTGTTTCCTTCCACACTCCAAAGATGTACAGGTATGTAGTTAAACTGGCTTGGTAAATGTAAAAATTGTCTCGTGTGTGTGTGTAGAATAGCATAAATGTGCGGGGATCACTGGTCGGCGCGGACCCGCCTGTTTCCAAGTTGTATCTCTTAACTAAACTAAACTAAAAAAGCAGAAAATGCTGGAGTAACTCAAAGGGTCAATTGGCCTCTATTGAGAACATGGTCAGGTGATGTTTCAAGTTGGAACACTTCATCAGACTGCTTGTCGTGGGAGGGGAGAACGCTGAGAGAGAGTTGGGGCATAATTTTTGATATCAATAGTGACATACAAACCACTCACCAGGGACATTTCCTTCAATATTTATTTAAAAAACTAATGTGAAATGGATAGGCAGAAAATGCATTAATTAATAATTAATATTTTCAAATGAGGTAAAATATTACGGAAGAATGGGATTAAATTTAACTGTGTTAATAATTTCCCACCTTGTTTTGTTTAGAATTTAGTTCAGATATAGCGCGGAAACAGGTCATTTGGCCCACCGGGTCTGCGCCAATCAGCGATCCCCATACACCAACACTATCCTACACACTCGGGCAGGCGTTCCCAACCTTTGTCATCCCGTTTACCCCTGCCAACTTTAATAACACATAAGAATGTTATTTAACTTATTTATGGAAAACTAATGATGAACAGATACCGGTATACCAGAACCAAACAATGTGGAAAAATATGTACAAATCCAGAATCAACAAATTTACCCCCTGGGAAGGCGAAATTTACTCCCGAGGGTAGATTTATCACAAGTTGGGAACCCTTGCACTTGGGATAAGTTACAATTTTTACCGAAGCTAATTAACCTAAAAATTGTACGTCTTTGGAGTGTGGGAGAAAACCGGAGCACCCAGGAAAAGCTCACGTGGTCACGAGGAGAACATACAAACTCTGTACACCAAACTCTTATCGTCAGGATAAATCTCGGGTCTCTGGTGCTGTCAGGCAGCAATGCTATCGCTGCGTCACCATGCCTGCCCAAGTCTTGTTGCCTTGTCTCCCCTCCTTGCTGACTATATCTTAAATCAGTTCCTACTTGCCCGAATGCTGATACATTTTTTAGATTAGTTTATAGATACAGTGTGGAAACAGGCCCATCAATCCGCTGAGTAGCGATCCCCACACGCTAACACTACCCTACACACAGTGCGGACAATTTTACAATTTTACCAACCCAATCAGCTGACAAACCTATACATCTTTGGAGTGTGGGAGGAAACCAGAGCTCCCGGAGAAAACCCACACAGGTCATGGGGAGAACGTACAAAGTCTGTACAGACAGCACCCATGGTCAGGATCGAACCCGGGTCCCTGGCGCTGTAAGGCAGCAACTCTACAGCTGCACCACCCTGCCGCTCTGATCCTGTCTCCCAGGATCCCCTCCAACAACATTCCCACCATGGATCATGAAAATGTATTGATAAACCTGTTCAATTGATTCAAGATAATATGGGTGCAAATGAGGTGTTCAATTGATATAAAATTAACTGATAAACTACATTTGTAGTTTTGTCTGGCATTTGATATTAGATGCAACACTTCCTTCACGCAGATGTGAGGAAACGGTTTTCAAACTTGTGGCTGCAAACCACGCTAATGATGTGCAGAGATCACATGCAGTGAAACTGAGCTCTTAGTGGAAGTAGTCTGTTTACTCATATTACGAGCTTTTCCACATCCTGGCATTCACAGCACAACAATAATAACCCAGCTCACAATAGACCTTATGCTCATGCTTTAGACCTGAAAATGCGTTACGAAGCTTTTCATTGAAGTTGCTTTGTTATTAATAAACTTGAGGTTAAGTGACTATGAGATAGGACCTGCCTGGTAGTGCAGCTAGTGCAAGTATAGAATGCTTGATGGCTTTTAGTCAGAGATGCACTAAACTGATATTTAATATACTCCTGCATATTGATAGACTTGTGGGTGTGTTAACATGACTGGCCTCATGCAAGATAACCCCAATTGCATTTCGGTTTTGTCTTCTCCCTTCTCTTTCTAGAGGTGCTAAGATATATTTCTAAGTCCTGCAATGTAACTCATTTGTTCAATGGTTCTTTATTCTTTAATGGAATTGAGGCCATGATCAAAATGATTTAGTTGCAACTGTCTTCACATGGTTTGCAAGTCTAATTCTAGAATTCCTGAAGGTTCCTTTTAAAGTGGAAGGCAGGAGGCAGATGAAATGTATAAAGACCACCTTGCCATCATGTGGGCAATATCCAGAGATCTTGTAGCTTTAGCAAGTGTGAAGATACAGTTAGCACAATGGCATTAAGTTTGCTCATTGGTGTGAATTATTTTGGTTTTGCAATGTTATGGGGTCAGGCCACTGGTGCATACAAGACATACTGTCTGCCTCGGCTTTTGCTGTTAGTCAGTTCAATGGTGACACACTTTAATCTTTGGATATTTTTCTTCGTACCATTATATATAAACTGATTCATCTAAATGAGCACTCCATACATGATGATGATAGGTCGGCACAGTGGCACAGCAGAAGGGCTGCTGCCTTACAGCGCCAGAGACCTGGGTTCGATCCTGACTACGGGTGCTGTCTGTATAGAGTTTGTACATTCTCTCTGTGACTGTGTGGGTTTTCTCCGGGTCCTCTGGTTTCCTCCCACACACCAAAGACATCCAGGTTTGTAGGTTAATTGGCTTTGGTACGGTTGTAAATTGTCCCTGGTGTGTAGGATAGTGCTATTGTATGGGGTAATCTCTAGTTGGGGACCCCAATGTTTTTGAGCTGTATCTCTAAAGTCTAAAGTGTTTTTATTTAGTCTTTGGCTATTTTGCTTCATGCCATAATGTATAAACTGAATGATCTAAATGTGTACGATAGTCCATGCATGATATTGCAGATCTAACATGTAATGAAAGAGCATTGTAATGATTGTTTGATGCTGCTAGACACAGCTTGCTCTCAAAATACTAGCTCACAGTTGTCATTTCGGCTCTACGATTGTTTGGGGCAAGGTTCAACAAATTCTAGTAAACCTGGAATGCAATGTGCCAAGGTATAATATATTATGTCTGAGCATTGAGCTTCAAAGTGGGGAGGATATTTTAATCAGAGGGGATCACAGAAAAGCTCACTTAATTACTACTTAAAATCCTTGCTTCAGAATCAGAAAACAAGGTTAATTTAATTCCCTCTACCTTACAGGTACATGGATTTGGACAGGTTTAGAGGAATATGAGCCAAACACAGGCTGGTGGAGATGGGACAGTATGGGCAAGTTGGGCCAAAGGGCCCGTTTCCACACTGTATTACTCTATGGCTCAATGACTCATAGAGCCCTGAAATCAATCCATCCCTAGGTGAAAGTACATAACACAGCAAAGAAAGGTAATAAAAGCTGGACCACCTTGAACTGCAAGACCCATCTACATACTCTTGATAACAAGGTCATACAATCATTTTATTACTTCAATAAAACAAAATTGAAAATAATTGCTAAGATGCATGTAACTATAAAGGCACAGTAAGCAATCTAACATTTAAATAAAAGCCAACATTTAAAACAACATCAATTGAAAACTGTATGTCACCCAATCAATGTTTCCATTTATATCCTGTCTTGGCTCATTATAGACTATTATTAATGGCAGTCTTTGTTTACTCATGAAATGAAGTGATTAATGTGTTTATCATGGAAAGGCAAAATTGATCGGAAATATGTGAAAGGTGAAGCATGCTGTACATAATTCAAATTATGATTCTTGGTCTGAGTAATCTAATGTGGGTAAAAATACTCTTGCTTAATAAAATTAGAGGCTAGAATATAATGGACACAGATGGAAGAAATGTATTGGATTTACTGATCCAATTCACTTAAAGGGATATTGTTGGTTTGATAATTCAGGTAAGATGACCTGCTCAATATGTAAACACATCTCAGATGATAGGACTAGATCGATCGTTATATCCATTAGAATTATCTCCCATGATATATTTGCTACCAGTTGCATCTTTCTTCAAGATTAGATTATACGGTCTATCTGCTGCATTGCATGTATTGCCTTGTAAGAGAAGTGAAGAATGAAGGTAACCCATAACATTAAGAACAATTCAAAAGTGTTTTATTGTCATAGGTCCCAGAACAGAACAATGAACAGTTATTGTTAATCAGATACTGTAAATAGCCCTGTATTGTACACTGCATTTTTTTTCTCACCATTTTGTTTTTCGGTACCTAATTAACTTCCATTAGAACTAAAATGATGTTGGAGATGTGTAAATGTGTTGCCTCCCTCATTATTAAATTCCCAATTTCATTTCCTTGCGATTGGAAGATAATTTGGTGTCTGATGTCAAATGCAGTCACAAATGTCTGTTTTTATTAGAAATATCCTCTTCTGATTAACTGTAGGAGATATCCTTTTCATCTTCACCCATTTATCAAGTTTACAAGAATAACAGAAAATGACGAGGTGGAAAAACCTGGCTATAGACCTTTTCTCACCTTGAGCAGTGACTTTCTAAAAGGTATTCTGTTTTTTGTCAACAGTTAGTTATAGTCATCTTTTGTGATGATTAAATTTAATAGTTGGCTTCCCCATAAGCCCTGCTCACTCAGCTTTAAAGCTGTTCTTTATCTAGAATCCAACAGGTTTCCTGTCGTGCCATTTATCCACACTGAACTATCAGGACATCTGGATTAGTTTATTTTATTTTGTTGCCACATGAACCGAGGTACGGTGAAAAGCTTTTGTTGTGTGCTAACCTGTCAGCAGAAAGACTACACATAATTACAATCAAACCATCTACAGTATACAGATACGTGATAAAGGAAATAACATTTAGTGCAAGATAAATTCCGATTAAAGACAGTCATGTGAAACCCAGATCTTTTGCCACACTATGTATGCTGATCAAGAGTTGTTTTTTAAATGTGCTATATAAATAAATGTGACTTGACTTGACTTGACTTGATCTGTCTTGGTGTTGGTGTACGATGCGATACAATAAAACATTTTCCTTGTAAGCACAATGTTAGCACTAATCAACAGGCTATGTTCACCAGGACTATTCCAGGAGTAGGGATGAAGGAGATGATGGGATGTGAAAAATAGGATAAAGGAAGAGGTTACTGCCATCTTCATTGGATTCAACTCCAATACATGCCAAAGGCTCTGGCAAAATTCACCAATTACACTTAATGCTGTGAACTCTTCCTCAAAGCAGGATATATTTCTATGTAAATCTTGCCTCTTTCACCACAAAAGTCTCCAGCATATTGTTTGAAAAGGTAATGAAATCATACTCCAATTTTCCAGCTCTAGGTGCAGCTCGGTGGCATAGCTGCAGAGTTGCTGCCTTACCTGGGTTCGTTCCTGAATACAGGTGCAGTCTGTTCAGAACACAAGGGTTTTCACCTGGTGCTAACATCCTCCCACATTTCAAAGACGTTGTAAAAATTGTAAATTGTTCCTAGTGTGTAGGATATTGCTAGTGTACGGGTATCGCTGGTTGGCGTTGACTCGGTGTGCCAAAGGGCATGTCTCCCCATTGTATCTCTAATCTAAAGTAAACTACTGTGCCACTCATGTGAAACCAAGTTGCATTCTCTCTCAGCAGAGCTTGAAGAGCTTCATTACAGCCCTCTTTATAAGGAAGGGCATGGTGCCTTTGCTGCAGAGCTGGCCAGCTTTAGATAGTGATATTGGGCTACACCTATGAAGGAACGAGTTGACTTAGCTGCATGACAGATGCCATCTGGTCCCAATAATCAGGGGATATTTGCAGTGTTGTGTGGAATGGCCACTGAATCATCCCAGTTGGGATTTGAGTATTTTTTTGGAGCTGTTCAATTTTTTCCTCGTTTTGTTACTAAATACTGCTCACATAGTATAATGTGGCAATGATGTTTAAATATAACAAACAATAGAGCAGCTTTTCTGATCTCTTAGCTGATGTTTATTTTACAAATGTTATTTAATATAAAGATTATCTAAACATCATGTTGCCTCTTCTGGAAATAACCTGTGTATAAATTGACTAATGTCACAGTTATGATACAGGTTACAAGTGCTTGTTCATTCTGCTGATTTTCTGATTTGATTTAGATCTTGGACTTCAGAAAACAGCGCAGAAACAAGCCCTTCATCCAACTGAGTCCGAACCGACTAGCGATCACCCCGTACGCTGACACTACCTACACACTAGGGACAATTGTACAATTTTTTACAGAAGCCAATTAATCTATAAACCTATATGTCTTTGTAGGGTGAGGGAGGAAACCGCAGCACGCACATAGTCACAGGGAGAACGTACAAAGTGCGTAAAGGCAGCACCCGTAGTCAGGATCGAAACCCGCTCTGTGGCGCTGTGAGGCAAAAACTCCACCTCTACGCCACAATGCTGTGGTATGATCCACATTTACCATATTCTAACCCAGATTCCATTGAAATCCTATTTACGCTTTGCTGGCATGAACATTTATTATTAAGCCCCTTTCCAAATGGTTGTACGAATTAAAAATAAAAATGTGGCTGAGTTCCGGATCAGACAACACAAACGGAGCAATTTTAGTATTTAATTTATAAAGTGTGGAAATGTTCAAAAGCCAACAGGTGTTTCCATTTCTGTGTGGGACAACAGCTTAAGCTACATAAACACTATATATATATATATATATATTTTTAAAAACACGTAATTAAACCATGCCAATAAATCGTGTCCATGGTGTGTTTTCCCTTACTGTCACTTTATCCCTCAGTCTCATTCTGTGGTGAATTGCAGTTCATTGCTCGAATCTGAGGAGTGATCGGATTATTTCATAAGTTCTGGGATTTGATGAACATACAAGATGCTCGCGGGTAATTTCACTCTTTTTCTGTAACTTCCTCCCTCTCAACTGCCTTTCAATGTTTGTTATAGAGTCGTAGCGTTGTAGAGTCTTATAGCTTGGAAACAGGCCCTTGGCCCAACTTGCCCACACTAGCCAATATATTCCAGCTACACCAGTCCCACCTGCCTACCCATATCCCTCTAAACCTGTCCTCTCCATGTACCTATCTACATGTTTCTGAAACATGGCGATAGTACCTGCAACAACTACCTCCTCTGGCAGATCGTTCCATACACCCACTACCCTTTGCGTAAAACAGTTCCACCTCGGGTTTGTATTAAATCTTTCCCTCCTCACCTTGCCCTCTATTCCTCTGACCTCATTCTCTTCCCCACCCACCTCTTCTCCAGTCTTGATCATGCATTCAACCTCCTTCATTTCACTCTCCCAAAATTCATCAACTGCTCCACCTTCAAATTGTCCTTTCAGACCCTCCAGAGAAAATACATTAGGGACAATGTTTTTGATCAGTTTTCCGCACTCTCCCCATTTTTATGGCTCAGATTCAGACTTCCAAACATCTTGGTGAAGCACTAGAAAGTTTCTTACTTTTTAATGGCACCATACACAGCATAAGTAGTTTGTTTTACAGTGTGTCTAAACACACTGATTCCTTTCTGAGCATAATTCATGGGGCTGTTTCATCAACACGTCCTTTCCTCCAGCTTGTTGGGAATCTGCTACAGTTAGTAAATGTTGAAAATTGCACCTTGCACTGGATATGTTACTTTTTGGGTTGAAATACACTCTTCCAGTTTATGCACATCATATTCCAGCCTGCATTGCAAACCAATTTGTCACTATCAATGCAACAAAAGAGCAGCAGGATATTAAACAACACACTGCAGGTACAATTCACTTCATTCACCAGCAATTCAAGCCCCACCCACAGCTGCCATGTACTATATCTAATTGGTGCCATTATTCACAACAACAAAACATCTGTCCAGTGGCCGCTGCTTGGAAGAGTTTGGTCATTTAAGTTTGAGTTCAAGGAAGTCAGTTGACCCGAAGCTAACACCATTGTATGTCAGTCCCTTTTGACAAATGGCTTAATGAGTTACTGGTAAAGAAAACCCGAAAGTTTAAGAAACAAAACTCTATTCTAGGTTTTGAAGTCTTTGTGGAAACATTTGTGTTCTGCAGCTTCCCTTAGGCTGTGTTTAAAACTGCAGTGGATCCTCCAGAGAGAGATATTGGCAATTTCACCACAACATAATTGCCAGAAATAAAGGTTTGATACATTTTGATTAAAAAAAACCTCACATAAATAAAGACAGAAATAATAAGTACAAATTTTTTTTTTAAAGGTAGTGATTGCCTGTATCAAAGAGGATATTTGTAAGATTGGATAGTACTGGGTTATTTTTCCAACTCGAGACTGTATAAAATGATTGTGTTGGAAGACCCATGTAGCTGAAATTCCTACTGTGTGCCATGAAAGTTTATGAAGCAAAATTGGCTAAGGAATACTGAAGGAAGGTTCCATGTGTTTTTTTCTCCATACTTTATGGTGGATTTAGCTAACCGTGGGCAGCCCAGGCAGTAAACTTTGTTTTATTGTTTCTGATGCTGGTGGTGACGTGTTGCGGAGAGATGCGGGGGAGGACAGCAGTGGTGTGGCGGGGAAGAAAGAGGTCAAGAGTCCATCTCTTCATTATTGTCAGGCAAGTTGTTTGGGAAGTGTCCGTGCACAGGAACTTGATGAGGAAAGGAAAGGTCTAATCTGTAATGCCTCAACAGTCAAAGATTGAATCAGTGGGAAAGGCACATTAAACATGAGGCATCCAATGGATCAATGAGTGTTTGTTTGCCCGCAATAGAATAGATATTGCAACTTCAGCATACTTAAAGGCACATCTTCTACTTGCACCAGTGTTGTGGAATAAACAGCAGGAAGCAGGTAGGTCACAGTTTGTTGGGGTGGTTGGGCAGATTGTGAGGTTGTGTGGTCCAGGGATGAGGAATAATCTGGCTTCAGTTGGAAAGTAGTACGCAGATCTTCAGGACATTGAGATGGATTGCTCGAAGCTGCTGGGGATGGATACAACAGATACTGCAGGATGGAATAGAGTCATTGTCAGAGAGTTTTACCGCATTGACCAAGGCTCTTTGGAACAGGTTGCCTAAGCAAGCTCGGCTCACCTGATTATCCCTGGCCTGGTCCCTCCAAACCTTTGATATTCATGTACCAGTTAAAGTGTGCAGGGAGGAACTGCAGATGTTGGCTTACACCAAAGATAGACACAAAATGCTGGACTACCTCTGCGGAACAGGCAGCATCTCTGGAGAGAAGGAATGGGTGACCTTTTGAGCCGAGATCCTTCTTCAGACTCTTTGAGTGGAGACCCTTTTTTAGGCCAAGGTCTGGTACAATCATAATTATACCTGTCTTTACCACATCCTCTGCAACTTGTTCCACATCTGCACCACCCACTGTGTGGAAAACATGACCCCTCAAAATCCTTTTAAATGTTTCCCCTCTCATCTTCAAGGTGAGCTCTCTAGTTTTAGACTCCCGTATCCTGGGAAAATGGCTATGGCTATTTACCTTATCTGTAGAGCTAAATTCTTGTGTGGCGTGGGACAGTATCAAGATGAGTTACATGCTACTTTCCTCTCCTTAACTACAGTTCCAGCACCACAGCATTAGTGGGTTGGGGGTGGATTAGGAAGAAAACATTACTTTTGCAGGTGTTATTACAAATTCACCATCTGTTCCAAAGTACTTAATTCCTAGCCTATATATCTTCCTCACTTCCAAATTTGAGGAAGGACATTCCTGCTATTGAGGGAGTGCAGCATTGGTTCACAAGGTTAATTCCCGGGACTGTTATATGCTGAGAGAATGGAGCGGCTGGGCTTGTATACTCTGGAATTTAGAAGGATGAAACAGGACCTTATTGAAACATATAAGATTATTAAGGGTTTGGACACGCTAGAGGCAGGAAGCTTGTTCCCGATGTTACGGGAGTCCAGAACCAGGGCCCGCATTTTAAGAATAAGGGGTAAGCCGTTTAGAACAGAGATTAGGAAACAATTTTTCACACAGAGAGTTGTGAGTCTGTGGAATTCTCTGCCTCAGAGGGTGGTGGAGGCCGGTACTCTGGAAACTTTCAAGAGAGAGCTAGATGGGGCTCTTAAAGATAGCAGAGTCAGGAGATATGGGGAGAAGGCAGTAACGGGGTACTGATTGTGGGTGATCAGCCATGATCACATTGAATGGCAGTGCTGGCTTGAAGGGTCGTATGTCCTACTCCTGCACCCATTGTCTATTGTCTCAACTATCCATTTCTTTCTCAGTCAATCTCTATATTTCTATCCCAGGCAGTCCACCTATATACCCGCTTATCTCTTTACCTGTCTCTATCTATCTATCCTGCTATCTATCTGTGCTCTGCCTGTGTCAGTCCAATTATCCTCCTTTCTGTCTATTTGTCAGGATTACACAACATTGACATCCTCCATTATATCGTTGCTGACAGCACCCTGTCTATTTTACTTTAATTAATCGGGGGGTGCAATTTGGGACCTTTTCCATGTGACCAGGAGCATGCTTAAAAATGAGTACATATAATTTTTTAAGTGGCACGCCTGTCTCTGCAAAATAATCTCACTCTTCTGAAGACCACTGTAGGACCTCAAATGAGAAAGGAATATCAGCTCTGTACATGTAAGATGTATGACATACTATAGAGCAATGATAAATTTGTACATGTATCTTTAACAGAGCAAAGTAAGAAACGTCATTATTTAAGTTTTGCTATGTACGATGTGCAGAATGAAACTCCCTCAATTTCTGTTAGCATTTTAAACCTAGTGTTTAAATAAAAGCTGGTAAAGAATTCAGAATATGTTTTATCGCTCACTATATAGAGTACATTTTGAAATTTTTAAAGCAAAGACCAGAATATTAGTTTACTATTAATGATCTAAATTATTTGTCAATTGAACTTTGCTGTTTGTTAACAGCTGTGGAAGTGGCTCCCGTTTTCCACTACTTTCATAAAGGAATATAAAAAGCCATTCAGGTTTCTTAGGAGTGTCGGAAAGAACTGCAGATGCTGGTTTAAATTGAAGGTAGACACAAAATGCTGGAGTAACTCAGCGGGACAGGCAGCATCTCTGGAGAGAAGAGATGAGTGATGTTTTGGGTCGAGACCCTTCAGACGCCTTCTTCTTCAGATTTTGAAGAGGGGTCTTGAGATACTGTCTGTCCCACTGAGTTACACCAGCATTTTGTGTCTACCTTAGGTTTCATAGGATATCCCCAAGCCTGTTTTACATCTACATTACCAGAATGTCTGATTGTGATGTGCCTTTTAAAATACTGACATGCTATTTCCTGCACACTAAGCTGGGACTGCAACAAAATGTTGCTGTTAGTTTATGGGAAGTCACTTAATGATGTATATTGCTGAGAGAAAGGGATGAAGTAGAATAAAGATGTCAGAATTTCACCTCTGAGGTTGAGCTAAAATTGCTATCCTCACAATAATTTGGAGGTAATAGTCCCGAGCAACAAATATGATTGAGACTTGTATAATCTCCGTGATAGAGAAGCTAAATTAAAAATCATAAGTTTGTAAATGTGAATTTGCTTATTCTCTTGGCTATCTATCTTGTACTTTAGGATTGCAGTTTATTCTGAATAACTTGCATGTACTTATTTGATATGTCCTCCATTAGAATGTTGTTATTCTGCTGAACCTGTAAACATAGTGTCTTTGAAACAGTGAACATAGAAAGGGCTGATGTGCTTTGAATCCAATGCACTGACCATATGCTACATACACTGGCACCGGATTGTAGCAAAACATTGATTGTAATCTGGGAGTAAATTAATTATACAATTAGCAGGGATAGACTTGAATATAATCATGCAAAATGGAACACTTAAAACCTAATTAATCAGCCAGACAGTTTATCCATTTATTTCAGAAGGCATACTTAAACAAGGTACCACAACACTGTGAAATTCGCCCGAATGCAAGCAGATTTTTTAAATTATGTAATTAAGACATATCTAGGATGTTTAAACCTTGAGGACTCAAAATGTTGAATAACTATCAGATCAGTAGTAATAATGTGAGTATTGAACTACAAATATTATCAGTAAATGGCTCTATATTACAATTAGCTGGATAGCTATTGAATTTAAAATGCAAGTGGCGACAATAAATAAGGGACATATTTGAAAATAAGTGTATATTTATTGCATATAATTTGTGCAATTATGTGCAAATATGATAATAATAATAGTGAATAAAATTTATTTAATTTATGCCCAGGGATGAAAACAATATTATTAATTTCATGAAATCATCTGATTCAATTGGTAATTGAAAATAAAAAATAAATACTGGGAACACCGGTCAGGCAGTAAATATGGAAAGAAAAACATAGTTAATTTTCAGAATGCTGACCTTCCATGAGATTTGGGAATACGAGCAAACAAACTAGGTTTAAATTACAAGGAATGTCCAGTGGTTCAATGGCTCAATGATGTTTTTATTGCCGCATGTGTGAAGTGCAAACACACAGTTAAATTATTTTCTTACATACAGTCCAGTAAAGTATCGCCATACCTAAGCACGATCCCTTACTAGCAAAATGTACCGAGAGTGTACAGAAATATGAGCTCGCAAGCAAGAGACACCAGGTTTAGGCGCCATTTTCAAAGTCCAGCCCGCGCTCTCGGCCTTATGAGCGGTGCCCAATCCAGGCGAGGCCCAGGCTGCTGCGGGCCTCCAGCCATCACCTTCCTTGGACGTGTGGAGCGACCAGCGAGCCCATGGAAACATAGAAATATAGAAACATAGAAATATAGAAACATAGAAAATAGGTGCAGGAGTAGGCCATTCGGCCCTTCGAGCCTGCACCGCCATTCAATATGATCATGGCTGATCATCCAACTCAGTATTCTGTACCTGCCTTCTCTTCATATCCCCTGATCCCTTTAGCCACAAGGGCCACATCTAACACCCTCTTAAAAATAGCCAGTGAACTGGCCTCAACTACCTTCTGTGGCAGAGAATTCCACAGATTCACCACTCTCTGTGTGAAAAATGATTTTCTCATCTCGGTCCTAAAAGACTTCCCCCTTATCCTTAAACTGTGACCCCTTGTTCTGGACTTCCCCAACATTGGGAACAATCTTCCTGCATCTAGCCTGTCCAACCCCTTAAGAATTTTGTAAGTTTCTATAAAATCCCCCCTCAATCTTCTAAATTCTGGCGAGTACAAGCCGAGTCTATCCAGTCTCTCTTCATATGAAAGTCCTGACATCCCAGGAATCAGTCTGGTGAACCTTATCTGTATTCCCTCTATGGCAAGAATACTCCCTCTATGGCAAGATTTTTCCCTCGTCTCGGAGCTATCACTGATAGGGTGAGGGTAGGTGATCCCAATGTTGCAGTGTTTTCTGGGTGATAGAATAATGGTGGCAATAAGTGAAGGAGAAAGAAAACTAGAGGAAATGTTAAAGCTGTTAAAATGCAGGTCACAGCTGTTGCTGAGAGTTTTAGAGATACAGGCCGTTTGGCCCACCAAGTCCACGCCGACCAAACGATCCCCGCACATGAACACTATACTACACACACTAGAGACTATTTACACATACACCAAGCCAATTAACCTACAAACCTGTACGTCCTTGGAGTGTGGGAGGAAACTGAGGATCTCGGAGAAAACCCACGCAGGTCATGGGGAGGATGTACAAACTCCGTACAGACAGTCGGGATCGAACCCGGGTCTCCGGCGCTGTAAGCGCTGTAAAGGCAGCAACTCTACCGCTGCGCCACCGTAACGTGCTGTTGAAACCAGCAAGCGGCTGGAAATGCCGGGGAGATCAGGCAGTGTCTTCAGAGGAAGGTAAACTCAGTTCATATTAAAAGTGCGTAACCTTACGGTAGAACAGACCAATTCAAAGTGTGTGCCTGAAATTGATGCATGCAGTATTGAGTTCTGAAGACTAATGGGTGCCCAGATGGAAGTTGAGATGCTGTTGCTCATGCTTATATTGGGCTTTGCTGGAACAGCATGGAAGGCTGAAGACAGATAGATCAGAGTGGCAGTGGGATGACAAACTAAAGTAACAGGTGAATGTAGTCTGAAGAAGGGTCTCGACCCGAAATGTCACCCATTCCTTCTCTCCAGAGATGCTGCCTGTCCCGCCGAGTTACTCCATCATTTTGTGTCTATTTTAGATGAATTAAAGGTCAGGGTCACTCCTGCGGACTGTGCTTGGCAAATGCAAGCACCAAATCTGTGTTTTGTTGGTTTCTCAATGTAAAGAAGAACATATCTACATGGGAGAACCGTGGTTTCACTTGAAAGGACCATGTGGGTCTCTAGATTGTATGAAAGGCTGAGGTAAAAGAACAGGTGTTGCATTTCCTCCTGTTAGATGAGAACGTGTTAACAAAGGGGAAGTGGTTAGTGGAGATGAAAACTGAACCAGGGAGTTACAAAGGGAAAATCCCTCTGGAATGCTGACAGCAGAAGATTTCAGTTAGTTCATTTGATTCGATTTAGGGGTGATCTTCTTGAGGTGTGTAGGATCACGAGAGGAATAGACAGGGTTAATACACTGTGTCTTTTACCCAGATTTGGGGAAGTGAGAACCGGAGGACATAGGTTTAAAGTGAGGGGGAAAAGATTTAATAGGTACCTGAGGGGCAACATTTTTACACAAAGGATGGTAGATATATGGATCGAGCTGCCAGAGGAGGTAGTTGAGGCAGCTACTATCATGACATTAAAAAAAAAACATTTGGACAGGTACATGGTTAGGATTAGAGGGATATTGGCCAAACACAAGCAGATAGGACTAGTATAGATGGGACATGTTGGTCAGCATGGGTAAGTTGGATGGAAGGGCCAGTTTTCACGCAGAATTACTCTATGACTCTATCACTGGGAATTAGATGAGATTGAGGTAAGGTATGTAAAATTGAGAGTGTGTACGTTCTCCCTGTGACCACGTGGGTTTTCTCCGGGTGCTCCGGTTTTCTCCCACACTCCAAAGACTACGGGTTTGTTGGTTAATTGACTTCAGTTAAGATTGTAAATTGTCCCTAGAGTGTAGGATAGTGCTAGTGTACGGGGTGATCACTGGTCGGCGTGGAATCGGTGGGTTTCCGCGCTGTAAAAGCAACATAATTCCAAATATATGCCAGCTGCTTTGTTGCTTTCCACAATTTCCCAGACTGTTTTAGACTCCCTTTATCCACAGTAGCTAAAATAATTTAAGAAATATATTTATGTGAGTGAAATAGCTATCAACTCTAAAGACGGCCTTATTATGTGTACATTTAAATTTTTATTTAGTGGTTATTGCCTGATAATGTGCTAAGAATTACTGAAAAAAGCAAATCCACCATTGAATCTCTTAAAACTTAAAAAACACCTGAATAATATTCTATACTATTTTGATAGCAATTTGTTCATTAAGATTTCCCACAATTCTGTGGCTGCCAAATTGAACAGACAACTGAATTAGACACATATTGCTGGGGACAGGCAGCATCTTTAGTTTAGTTTAGGGGTACAGTGCGGAAACAGGCCCTTCGGGCCCCGGGATCCGCACCGACCAGCGATCCCTGCTCATTTACCAAGGCAATTAACCTACAAACCTGTATGTCTTTGGAGTGTGGGAGGCAACCGAAGATCTCAGGTCAAGGGGAGAAAGTACAAACTCCGTACAGACAGCACCCGTAGTCGGGATCGAACTCGGGTCTCCGGCGCTGCATTCTCTTTAAGACAGCAACTCTACCACTGCGCCACCGTGACCGCCCTCTGGAGTGAAGGAATGGGTGATGTTTCGGGTCGAGGCCTTGGCTTTGTCAGTGATTCTCCAGAAATGACCACTAGGAGATGTGCAAGTTTTCCAGGATGATTTTCTCTTGCTGATTTTTCTCTCCATGTGAGAAGGTATCTTGTCACCACTTATGTGCTAAGAACCACATTTTTTTTTAACTGAAATTGTGATGCAACATAATTGTGTTTGTAAATTAGATTGATTAGTTCTATATGAAAAGTGTTTGCACATCAGTGTGTTTTCTCTACTAATAAAGTCTAGTGGTATCAAATTTGTAAGTGAAAGAGTTTTGTTTTGAGTTCTCCACTTTCTACCAAATATTGATTCACTTTGTCAAAGTAAAAATTGTATTTACACCCAATTTGCTAGCGAGAATCAACAGTAAAATTCAAACACAACCATTCCAAAAGTATTTATAATATGGAAATCCTGTCTTAAGAAGAGTTTTGATCAAAAACATTGTGTCAATTTCCCATCACAAATGCTGGCTTATCTACTGAATTCCTCCAGCAATTTGTTTTTATATATAATATACGTGGGGTTCACATAAGATTGCCTTCTATTGTAAAAAGGACATGGTTCTTATTACTTTTGTCGTTCCATATTTCTACTGAAAGTTTGATATTCTATGTCTCTTTGACTTGGGACCTTGGAGGTGAAAGAATGGATTTCTCCCACTTTGGGAGAATTTAAACAACTTTTCTTTGATCCCTCTTTCCTCCGCTTAATGCTGCTACTCAAGGTGCCCCTTGCAGTCAGGGTAGTGCAGCTCACGAAACCAAACTGCCTCCACTCCTGAGTGCTGAGGGATCGGGGTGTAATTGCCAATTTCCTGGGCTGCCCTCCTTTCCCTATCTCATTGAATCGTTGCACCTCTGAGCCTCGGTGGTGAATGTCAGCGAGCTGTTAGAAGTTGGAAGCATGGGAGCTCAGCATGATTGAAATGGACTAATCGCCACATGCATGCAAATTCAGCAAGAGACACTGGACAGTGACAGCCTACAATTTTCCTTTCCTGGTAAGAGAGGAGATTGAAGCTGTTTTCATGTACATGCTACCAGTGCTGGTGGCAGTGACTTGTGTTAATTCTTTCATGGTCAACTGCAACTGGAAAAAAGGTTTACCGAGATTCATGAAAGCCAATATTGTCACATTATGTGCCAGTGCCAGTACCAGTGCCAGTGCCAGTGCCAGTGCCAGTGCCAGTGCCAGTCCCGCTTGAGCAGATCTCAGTGAAACATGCTAGAGCTTGGTAAATGTTAAACTTTAAGGATCTGCCTGGGATCCTCGGGGTCCTTTGGCTTATCTATTTAATGTATAGCTAAGATATACCCAAAGCGCTGGAGTAACTCAGCGGGTCAGGCAGCATCTCCGGAGCAAAAGGATGGATGATGTCTTGGGTCAGGACCCTACCCCCGACTCTTTTCTCCAGAAATGCTGCCTGACCTGCTGAGTTACTCCAGCACTTTGTGTCTGGTATAAACCAGCATCTGCAGTTCCTTTCTACACACTGTACTAACTATAGTTAATTGGCCATGTGATTTTGTTTAGTTTATAGATGCAGCGTGGAAACAGGCCCTTCGGCCCACCAAAGCCTCGCTGACCTGCGATCCCCACACACTAATGCTATCCTACGCACCAGGGACAATTTACAATTATACCAGGCCGATTAACCTACAATTCTGTACGTCTTTGTTCTGTGAGAGGAAACAGGAGCTCCTGGAGAAAACCCACGCTGGTTAAGGGGAGAACGTACAAACACTGCACAGACAGCCCCTGAATTCAGGATTGATCCCGGGTCTCTGGAACTAGTCACGTCAAGTCAAGTTTATACGTCACATACGCACACGAGATGTGCAGTGAAATGAAAAGTGGCAATGCTTGCGGTTTGTGCAAAAAAAAAACTACAAAACAGAATGAAACAGAATCACATATTCACATATTACATATTTGAAGGAGAAAAAAACCCAAAAAAAACACCAATTTTAAAAAGACACCACACACAGTAAATTGGTACAGTAAGTTAGTCCCTGGTGTGATAGGAGTTTATAGTCCTATCAGCTACAGTCAACTACAAGGCTGAAACTCCACCGCTGCGCCTCCGTGACCGTAAATAGTCATTATTTTTTAAAGAAATTTGTATTTTGAATGAATTGAAGCTAATTTGATTTGTCCCCAGCTGTCTAAAACAATTAACTTAAAATTGTATACCTGAATCGCATATAAATGGGGAACATGTATTAAGTGTTGTTAGTCACAGATACCTGCTGTGACCAGTGCAGCCAGCACTGAGTATTGTCTTTTTTTCAATGTACATATGTTCTTTGAGGAATATAATTCCTTTAATTACAGGAAATGAACACCACACATAGTGCTGTTACATCTGCATTCCAATTGTGGTGCTGAGGTTTTGATATGAAGGCTTGTTTATTGGGAGTGAGCGCATGCAGGTGCTTATAATAGAGCTGGTACTAATCCAGCCCACTCCATGAGAAATAGTTCAAGCATCTGGCATATTTCTCACCCTTCAAACACTGCTCTTCAGAACATCAATCTTTTTTCCCCCCCTTTCTTTTTCTCAGAAAGGATTTTTCTCTCCTTTTTATCACCACCCCCCAAAATCTAAATGCCTCTAAGCCACACAAAAACATTGCATTCAGGATGAGCAGTGGAGCATGTGTGCCTTGCCTGATGTCTCAGTTTTTTCCCTTCCCATTCTCAATCCCCTTCACAGTTGTTTTAATGTATTATCCTCAGTGCACAGAAGTGCAGCATTTATATTTTGGACAGGTCACACCCTCAGCCTCCAATAGGGCAATCTGAAGGGTTATAACCAACGGGCCATCTCAATTTAGAATTTAAAAAGGGACCAATTTTTCTAAGAGATTTTTTTTTGGAGAGCAGCACGGTGGCGCAGTGGTAGAGTCGGATCCTTACAGTGCCGGAGATCCGGGTTCGATCCTGACAACGGGTGCTGTCTGTAAGGAGTTTCTACTTTTTTCCACATGATCTGCATGGGTTTTCTCCCGAATCTCCGATTTCCTCCCACACTCAAGAGACGTACAGGATGGCAGGATAATTGGCTTGGTAAAAATTGTAAATTGTCCCTTGTGTGGAGAATAGTGCTAGTGCTGGTTGGCGCAGGCTTGGTGGGCCGAAAGGGCCTGATTCTGTGGTGTATCTCTAAACTAAACATTAATCCAATGAAAGGCATTGACATTTGTCTTGGGAAAGCATGCGTAAAGCTTTCCAACTGAATATGAACATATTCAGTAGTTGGTTACCTTCTTTATGGCCTTCCCTCTGGGCCAAGGATGACTGCCTCCACTCTGATTCTGAAGTGCAGAGGTTGCCTGCACATGGCCCGGTCGTTGTACATCAGACACAACGGACAGAGAGAGAGAGTGTCATCCTCTGGCAAGAAGGCCCAAGATGATCAAGATGTTCACAGGTTACGGGGAGTAGGCAGGAGAATGAGGTTGAGAGGGAAAGATAGGTTAGCCATGATTGAATGGTGAAGTAGACTGGATGAGCTGAATGGCCTAATTCTGCTCCTGTGGCTTACGGACATGATTGAAGGGCAGCATGGTGGCGCAGAGGTAGAGTTGCTGCTAGAGATCCGGGTTTGATCCTAACAATGAGTGCTGTCTGTATGGCGTTTGTACGTTCTCCCCACGACCTGCGTGGGTTTTCTCTGGGAGCTCCGGTTTCCTCCCACACTCCAAAGAATGACTGGTTTGCAGGTTAATTGGCTTGGTAAAACTGTAAATTGTCCCTAGTGTATAGGGTGGTGCCAGTATGCAGGGAGACCACAGGTCAGTGTGGACCCGGTGGGCTGAAGGGCCTGTTTCTGCACTGTATCTCTAAGGTCATCTAAATTGTCCCGAGTACGAGTAGGATAGTGTCAGTGTGCGGAGATCACTAGGTGGCGTGGACGTGGTTCTGAAGAAGGGTGTCGACCGAAACGTCACCCATTCCTTCTATCCAGAGATGCCTGTCTCGTTAACCTAAATCAAGTTCTGCTGTAGAAATCTAGGAGACGCACACTCTCTCTTTCCCACATTGTCCTTATCCTTTCAGGACTTTCATCTTCTGTGTAGGAAGGAGGGTCTGAAGAAGGGTCTCGATCCAAAACGTCAACCATTCCTTCTCTCCAGAGATGCTGCCTATCCCGTTGAGTTACTCCAGCATTTCGTGTCTATCTTTCACCTCCTGTGCTCCCTCCTGGGTCCCTGTTTCTCACACTGTCCCTGCACCCATGGGGCTATCTCCCCTCATTGCCTTTAAACTCACAACTATTTACTCTCCAGTGCTGCCTCTAAAAGCATGGGACATTCTGACAAGGTAAGTCCTGGTTTGTACTGAGGTACTGTTCTCAGTAGTCAGGGAAGCAGGTTAAAGATTTGCCATTTTTTAATTTTCTGTTCATCCACCAGTGACTGGTTGAAAATGACACAGGAAAATTGAACTTTGTAGACACAGAGCGTCTCTGGAGAAAAAGGATGGGTAACGTTTTGGGGAAGGACCCTTCTTCAGACAGGGTCAGACTGGGCCATTCTTTTCTCCAGAGATGCTGCCTGACCCGCTGAGTTACGCCGACACTTTGTGCCTATCATTGATATAATCCAGCATCTGCAGTTCTTTGTTTCTACAAATTAAACGTTATTCTTGCCGGGCCTGCATCCCACCCTCAATTTCCCAACCCATTGCCGTCATACCCTTTGGACTGGCCAATATTTATTTTGCAACCAATATCAGTGCAGGTAGATAGAGTTATTATCTTCATTGTGTGTGGTAGCTTCCTGTGTAACAAAGAGGCAGCAAGATTTCTTGCATTCCTGCAGTTATTACTCACAGGAGTGTTTCGCTGGTTGTAAGTGGCTTTAATATGCCCTGAGGCTATGAAAGTCACAATATAAAGAGCATCTGCCCTCCCTTCCTACACACTGTGCATAAATGATGTATTTGCTTTCTTACTTGTTCAACTTGTCTCCAATATAAAGGAAGGTATCCCACGCCATTGTGGCACGAGTGGGGGACTGATTTGTGGAAATTTGGGGAAAAGAAATGTCTAAACTGTATTGATCTATTGTACAGCCTCCGAAAATGTCGGATGGATTTTCCGCAAGGTTAATGTATTGTATATATTTATCATTTGAATAAAGTATATTTTGAAATAAAAGTCTAACTTGTCTCCATTGCATGTTCAGCTAAGATTAAGCAGTTCTACAGTTATACAGAATGAATGTTTGGGAAAGATTTAACTGGAACCTGAGCGGCGACCTTTTCACACAGATTGTGGTGGGTGTATGGAACGAGCTGCCAGAGGAGGTATTTTGGGCAGGTACTGTAACACTTAAAAGACGTTTGGACGGGGACATGGATAGGAAAGGTTTAGAGGTTTATGGGCCAAATGCTGGCTGGTGGAACTAGCTACTAGCCCATGTTTGGCCCATATCCCATTAAACCTTTCCTATCCGTGGGCTTAGATGGATCAACTTAGCCTGCATGGGCAAGTTGGGCCATTAGACCCGTTTCCGTGCTGTTTGACAGTATGGCGTTATTTAAAATTTAGAGTCAATCAGCTGCGGAGGAACCGGGGAAAGGCAAATAGACTCAACAGATTGGTTGCAAATGCAGTTCCTGAAATGTATAGAGTAAGAGGGAACACGAGTAGACAATGAATTTGATGTAGAACACAAAAGTGCTGGAGTTCTGGAGAAAATAAATAGGTGAGGTTTCGGGTCAAGACCCTTCTTCAGAGATGCTGGCTGAGCTGCTAATTTACTCCAGCTTTTTGTATCCATATTCGGCTTGAATTTGATGTTGGGATCTTCAGTTGGCTGAAGGTTGTAGCCATCTATTGGAGCCAGTTACATGATCCACAGATACTTTTAAAAATTAGTTGAATGTCGACGGCAACTGATACATAAGGAATTATATCCCAGAGGAAAATCACCAACATTCATTCTGTTGATTTTAGCATCAACAAGGTGGGAAAAGGGAAGGCATTGTAGTATACAGTGATGAGATGAAAAATAAAGGTGCTGTTTAAAATGGATGTCCTGACCTGCAGCCAAGATCTTATTCACTGGGCTTGACATGATGAATGACCACCCAGGCATGTGTACGAAAAAACTGTTTGAACTCCTGGATAAGGACTGTTCACTCATAGCAGTATCTCACTAAAACTAGGCAATCTAATAATACATTTGGATTGAACCGCAATCTAATTACACCCTAATAAAAGTGTTTAAAAGTTTGCGTTACTTGTTGCTCTACTGTGGTTCTTTTGAAGAATTATGAGCTGTGACTTTCATTAAGAACATGTTTATGCATGAATGTTCTTTCAGGAAATATTGAAGGCTTAATCATCACACAGGGGTGACGCGCACACTCACACGGACACACACACACGGTCACACGCACGCACGGACACGGACACACACACGCACGGATACGGGCACACACGCACGGCCACGGACACACACACAAGGTCACACGCACGCACGGACACGGACACACACACGCACGGACACACACCCACGGACACACACGCACGGCCACGGACACACGCATGGACCCACACGCACGCATGGACACGGACCCACACGCACGCACGCACGGACACACACACGGACGCACACACACTTTATTTGTCCTTCTGAGATGGGGTTGTGTTCTGCTTCTACTGCCTTTGTTGAAGTTAACTCCTTGTACATAAATCAAAGATTGAACATGGAACACTTCTGTTTTTTGGGAGTTAACAATGTCCACTTATTCAATAATTTGGGCCAAGGCAGAAAGAAGCAAGTTATTGGGAAAGCTCTGAAAATGAACACCTCCACATTCTTTATCAATACTAATATTTCCTTTCATCCTGCCAAGTAAAATATTTACACTTTCGCAAAAAATGTTTTTATGCTATTGTTCACATTGAATATAATGCTATTACTTAGATTAAAATCCACCCCTACCTTGATTTGCTGCAGTATTCGGGGGGTGGGGGGGGGGGGGGAAGGGGGGTAGTTGATTTCTTTTATTCATATTTTTTACTCTACTATTGAAAATTTTTCTGCAAATCTGAAACTTTTAAAATTCGAAACAGAAAGTTCATTTCCTCAGCAACGTGAGAGAACCCATCCATATATTCTAAAGGATACAATGCGCTTTCAGTACTCAAAAGGTTAGTGGATGCTTAATTCATGAGTACGTTCCATTTAGCTTGATCTGCTAACCCAGTGGTTGTGGTCTCATTAGCAGTTTCCTATTTAATCTGGATGCAGATCCTGGTCAATTAAATGACAAGCCTTTTGTATGTGGAACCTGAGAAAAATCAGCTGTTTACTTTTGTTGGGATTAATTTTGTTCATTATTATTTCAGCAATGTTAATTCATGACCACAGCAGCATGAAAAAAAAAACGAAGGCATAATTTAACTTTGAGTCAGCCTTTCAAAGCAACTCTCTGGCAAGAATACAAATTAGCAAACAAATGTCAGCAATCAGCAAGATGAGTCTCACCATAAATTGCAAGAGACATATATTAATCTGCTTTAAATTCTTACTTTTTATCCACAATGGATGTTACTGCTCAGAGTAGTGCTGGTGGGCAGGCATCATATTTAATGCAATTACAAACTTTCCTTTCAGGTTTTCTCAATAATCAACAGATAGATCCTCTGTATTATCAATTAGTTCCTGACATGTCAGGGACAAACAAGCACAATATTGGGTATAGTACTATGATCTATCCACTCCTCTATCCACTCCTCTGATCCCTAAAGGTGAAAATCAAAAGCCAATTTAATTTGTTTTATAGGATTTTTTTCCAAAGATAGGATAATTCTTTTGCGAATTCTTAGAACTTCAATAGCATGGAGCGTTTTTACTGCACATTCATCACAAGCACACTCTGTTCATTTTGGAGCTAAAACAAATTTGTGCAATTGAGTGGATGAATATTCTTTCAGGAAATATTGAAGGCTTAATCATCACACAGGGGTGACGTGCACACTCACACGAACACACACACGGTCACACACACGCACGGACACAGACACACACTCGCACGGCCACGGACACACGCACGGACACACACGCACGGCCACGGACACACACAAGTTTTGAAGATTTCAAAGTCATGTTTGTGAATAACTGTGACTTGCCCAAGAATCAATGGTAACATCAGCACTAAAATACATCGTTTTACAATAATACTCTGTACAATGGAAATTAAAGCACAGCTTGACACTTGAAAATAGCTTTCTTGTTCTAACTTGGAACTAACTAGAGAAGATTTCCTACAAAATTATATTATGGTTTGTGTTCGACAGTTATTGATTACAATGTATTGAGACCTGCAAGTGTTTTTTTTTTCGTAACTGCCGGTGAGGAAAAGCCTATTCGGTTTACGTAAAGTTGCTGTGGATAATGATTGAGCAGCCTGGTTTACATCTTGCCCTTTTTTTTGCCACTGAGGTAAATAGGAAGAAAACTCACAATTGTGAAAGGAAACAACAATCTACTAGTGCAAATTTGCCAGTATCGCACCAAATCCTCCATGTCTTGCAAATGTTTACATCAAACCTCTCGAGTTGTATGCCCTGCAGTTAAGAAAAATCTCAAACTGGTCACAATGTGCAAGGCAAACCTTATGGTGGATATTAAAATGGAGTAGCACAGGGTATTGGTGGTGTGGGGGATGGGAGTGATTGGGAAGTGGCTCACATTTACCAAAAGGATTGAAAACTATTTTGTGGGGAGATCAGCACAAAAAAAACATGAATTAATTGGTTCCAACAAAAATAGCTGTTTTTTTTGCCTCACTTAATTATGGCAAATAACCAAATACATTTTCCCCATTGCATATTGTAATTGTATCTGTGCGTGCAGTAAATATAATTATTTTTCCACCTTTCAATTACATCTGTTCAACATAAGGATTTTTATAATGAAGGCCAAGAATAACAGCAAACTTAAAATATTAAACAACCTTCCTTCTTCATCAAATATTTCCACAATCGTACTTTGTGTCACATTAGATTGGATTAAATAACTGTTTTACATTAGGACTTTTATTTAGAATCTCTTTCCAAATTTGATTATTTATTGCAGACATTTTTTACAGTTTGATATTTGAATCTTTTTTTGAGGTTCTGATAAAAAGGTAACAAAAATAAATACAGTTGGCGTTAACATTTGGAATGTACTGTAAAGATAACTGTTAAACATTGTCAAAGGAAGAAAACAAAAATGAGTGATCTTGTTCACCGTGTCTGTTTATTTTACTAGAATTGAAGAAATTGCACTAATTTCCCTAATGTACTGAAGATGATTTAAGGAGGGGATAACAGTGAGATTTGGTGAGAGAATGATACCTTGGTTAGGGCAGGGATGATGTCATTGGGACTTACCAAGGGTAGAATCCCATCAGGAAACATTCTAACCACTCACTGAGCTTGTGTGAGGTTGATAAGTCTTTGATTAATTGGCCTTTGGGTTTACACAAAATGCTGGAGAAACTCAGCGGGTGCAGCAGCATCTATGGAGCGAAGGAAATAGGCAATGTTTCGGGCTGAAACCCTTCTTCAGACTTCAGATTAATTGGCCTTGCTGAGTTATTCTGATGGCACTAGACCTGTTGTTAAGGTAGAGGCTGTTTAGTTTAGAGTTAAGCGCAGAAACAGGCCCTTTCGGCTCATCAAGTCCGCACCGACCAGCGATTCCTACACACATTAGAGACAATTTACATTTACACCAAGCCAATTAACCCTGCAAACCTGTATGTCTTTGACATACAGGTTTGAAAACCGAAGATCTCGGAGAAAACCCATGCAGCAGGTCACGAAGAGAATGTACAAACTCCATACAGACAAGCACCGGTAGTCAGGATCAAACCCGGGTGTCTGCCGCTGTAAGGCAGCAGCTCTACCGCTGCACCACCGAGCCGTGCTGTTGCAGTTACTACGGTGGAAAGATGTGGTTGCGCTGAAGGCAAGAATGTAAGCTTTGAAACTCTTTCATGTCCAAGCGATGAGATTGTGTATTGTTTATCTGAGCCTGAGCAATTAGGCAAGAGGAGAGCGTCAAAGACATACTCGTAGGCCGAGAGCTGTAACTGGGAGCCAATTATTGTGGTCATTGTCTTGTTGATACAATGAAGTGACTTCTCTTGCTCAGACATATCGATGTCAGGTACGTGGTGAGATGTCATGGTGTTTGGTTCCAGAATCAAAGATTAGAGAAAAGGACAGCACGATGCTGTCAATACACTTCATTCAATGATTTTAGATTCCATGACCCAGGAACTGCAAATAAGGAAAAGTGCTAGAAAGATCCCTATGAATTACTAGATTACCATTTTAGGCTGAGGATGCTGACTGTACGGAGTTTGTACGTCCTTCCTGTGACCGCTAGGTTTTCTCCAGGTGCTCCGGTTTTCGCCCGCACTCCGCAGGTTTGTTAGCAAGTTGTAAAGTTGTCCCTAGTGTGTAGGTTAGTGTACGGGGTGATCACTGGTCAGAGCGGATTCGGTGTTTCCGCACTCTATCTGTAATGTCTAAAGTCATATACACATGGAGCTACAAGGAACTGCAGATGCTGGAATCTTGAAAAGAACACCAGTACTGGAGGAACTCAATGGGTTGGGCAGCATCTGCGGAAGGAATGAACAGACAGACGTCTTAGGTCGAGCTCTTTGTCAGACTGAAGTAGAGACACACCTGAAATGTCATCTGTCCTTTTGCTCCACAGATGCTGCCTGATCCGCTGAGTTCCTCCAGAACATTTTGAGTTTTGCTCGTGTACGTGGAACTGGTAGAAAAATAGTGTAGTAGATGTGTTAGAAGACACGGTGGTGATCAAATCAAGGGGACAAATTGCCACGAGTGGGAAACAGGAAGAAAGTGATGTAGAGCTAACCAGATAAGTTAAATAGGAGAAGGAGAGATAGAAAAGACATGGTGCGCTGAGAATGTGGGGAAAAATTAAAAATCGGGCTTAACGTAGGATTTGTAAAATTGGATGGTTAATGGTTGACAAGAGCTCAGTGGATCGAATGGCGCTCTTCTGTAGCGTTCCTCTACAGGGCTCTGTGGTGTGACCACTGGGGAGAATTCAGGTGAGTTCAGTTGAAAAGAGTTTATGTTGTCATCATGGCTGAAGATAGACTGAAGGACTTATGAAGGGTGTGATGGGCATAAAATGAGAAGGAACAATGGATTTGGAGAAGAGAATTGAAATAGATATGTTTACGGAAGAAAACATCAATTCTGTTAATGTGGGGTTGAGAGGACTGGTACTGGGGTCAGGGTTCCAATATTCATCGCACAATATTAACACTCTTATTTGTTCTGGTATCAACATTATTTGAGTTGTTGATCATGTTATGTTCCATTGGTGACCTTTCATGATGTCAGTGGATGACTTGAACATAGAAACATAGAAAATACATGCAGGAGTAGGCCACTTGTCCCTTCGAGCCAGCACCGCCATTCAATATGATCATGGCTGATCATCCAAAATCAGTACCCCATTCCTACCTTTCCCCATATCCCTTGATTCCATTAGCCCTATGAGCTAAATCTAACTGCCTCTTGAAAACATACGATGAATTGGCCTCCTCTGGCAGACAATTCCACAAAAAAAAAAAATCCTCATCTCAGTCCTAAATGGTCTACCACTTATTCTTAAATTGTAACCCCTGGTTCTGGACTCCTCCAACATGGGGACAAATTTTCCTGCATCGACCCTGTCCAATCACTTAAGAATTGTATATGTTTCTCTAAGATCTCCTCCCATCCTAAATTCCGGTGAATACAAGCCTTGTCGACACATTATTTCATCATATATCAGTCCTGCCATCCCTGGAATTAACCTAGTGAACCTACGCTGCATTCCCACATTTAGAATGAATATATAATCGGGCAGCGCAGTGGTGGAGTTGCTGCCTTACAGCGCCAGAGACCCGGGTTCAAACATGACCACCAGTACAGTCTGTACAGAGTTTGTGCCTTCTCCCTGTGGCAATGTGGGTTTTCTCCTCCCACACTCTAAAGATGTATAGGTTTGTTGGTTAATTGGCTTTGGTAAAATTGTTAATTGTCCCTCGTGTGTAGGATAGTGTTAGCGTACGGGGTGATCACTGATCGGCATGGGCTGAAGGGCCTGTTTCCATGTGATATCTCTAAAATCTTAAAGTAAAATCTGAAGAAAATTAAGGAGAGCAGGTAAACCTCAGTCTGAAGAAGGGTTTTGACCCAAAACGTCACCTATTCATTTTCTTCAGAAATTCTGCCTGACCTGTTGAGTTACTCCAGCGTTTGTGTGTTAGGTTCACTATCTAGAGATGTTCATTGCCTGGCATTTGTGTGCAACGTGAATGTTATATTCTTTGTGGCACATGTCCCAAGATTACCTCCATCTTGCTGAACACAAGCAGATGCTACTTTGTTTTATTTGAATGGCCAACAACGAACATCCACACTTCTGATCTGGATGAAGAAAACAAAGAGTTTGGTCTTTGGATGCAGCACAGAGGAGTTCCTGTAGATGAATGATCCACAACAAGTGCATTCATCTGGGCATGAAGTATGACACCTGCTAGTGGAAGCTTACCCCTTTGATTCTCATTGACTTCAGTTTCACCACAGGTCATTCATGCATCCCTGAAATGTTGCCTTGGATATCAAAGGCTGTCAATCTTGCATCATCTCTGCAGCTTTGACCATGTTTGGATCAACACAACTAGGGGTCTGGAGCCGTGTGGTTCTGGTAAATTTGGTGAGCAGTTCTTGATTGGAATGTCCTGCCTCATAGCACCCTTGGCAACATCTTCTATCACTTTACTGAAGATTGAGAATAAACTATTTGGGTTATAATCATCTGCATTTGACTTATTCTGATTATGAACAAAGCACATTACGTCGCCTATCTCCTCCGCTCCATAGATGCTGCCTTACCCGCTGAGTTTCTCCAGCATTTTTGTCTATCTTAGGGCAATGTTAGGTCTGTTGGATAGATGCCAGTGTTGAGGTTGTGTAGAAACAGTTTCTCTGGAAGTGCAGTTGGTGCTGGAGCACAACCTCTTGGCATGACAGACAGGATGTTTTCTGTTTAAATGTAGTCTCTACTGTGTGCAATGCACTGGCACTCAACCATCTTTGAAAAATTTCCCTTGGGGAAATCAAATTGATTAATGATTTGGTATGTTCGTGGCTAACCACACGACTAAGTCTTTAAACTTTAGCGATTACAGCGCAGAATCAGGCCCTTCGGCCCACTGAGTCCGCACCGACCTGCGATCGTCCCACACACCAGCACTATCCTACACAATGGCGACAATTTACAATTTTACCGAAGCCAATTAACCTACAAAACCTGTAGGTCTTTGGAGTGTGGGAGGAACCAAAGCACCAGGAGAAAACCCACACGGTCACAGGAAAAACGTACAAACTCCATGCAGACAGAACCCATAGTCAGGATGGAACCCAGGTCTCTGGCACTGTGAGGATGCTTTAGAAAAAAATATGCTGCTCGCATAACTTGCACATTTAGGACCATCTTTGTTCAGACCACCTCTGTACGTTCCTCCCTAGTGTGTAGGGAGTGGATGATCAAGTGGGGATAAGATAGAACTTGTGTGAACAGATGATTGATAGTCAGCATTGACTCAGTGGGCCAAAGTCCAATTGCCATGCTGTATCTATAAACCTCTAAAATGAAAAAAATTAGGATGCTTCCGTCAGGGGTATATATTGTTTATCTTTTGACAGATTCTTTACGGTTGTAGATTAATGGTTGTAGATTAAAGTGACCTCTAAATCAAGGTACAAGTGTTACAAGTGAACCTTTCAGAACCAGACAACACTTGATGTCCCAAAGTAAATGTGAGCTCATGTCACAATACAAGAAAGCTAGTTAGAGTGGACGTGGAGAAGATGTTTCCATTAGTGGGAGAGTCTTAGGACCAGAGGACACCACCTCAAAATACAAGGACGTACCTTTAGGAAGGAGATGAGGAGGAATTTATTTCGTCAGAGGGTGGTAAATCTGTGGAATTCATTGCCACAGAAGGCTTGTGGAGGCTAACGGATATTTTTTAGGCTGCAGATTGGACAGATTCTTGATTAGTAAGGGTGTTCGGGGGATTATGGGGAGCAGGCAGGAGAATGGGATTGAGAGGGAAAGATGATTGAATGGTGGAGTAGACTTGACTGGCTGAATGGGCCTAATTCTACTCCAACAGCTTATGAACTTATGACCACAATCGATTCCTTTACTCGAGCAAATCATGACATGGATTGAAAATGTAGCAAGAATTCTACATGTTTTCATTGCAGATGAGATCCATGAGGGTAGAAGTGTTCAAGGTTCCCATCAATTGTTGAAGCTAAAACATAAATTAATGAAAAGCTTGCTGCTCAATCAAAGCAGAAGACAAGGGTTTTGCAGAGATACATAAGGTAGTTGAATTCTTCACCTCCAACCCCTTAGTAACCCCTATGTAGGAGTGGGTTCCCAGGTGAAGCAAGTATAGATGTCTTGTTATTGATTTCAGCTGGATAGTTGAACAAGAGTCAAGAGTGTAATAATTGTCATATACCAACAACAGAACTGTGAAATTCTTACTTAAAACAGCATTACATGCCCGTGAAAAAAATAGTAAGATTAAACGAGAACTTACCAGATTGAAGTTTGATCTTGATTTTATGAGGAGTTACGTTGGTGATTACGTGAAGAAGACCCGTCAGGCCGCATGCGCACCATTCTTCAAAGCAGCGGTATGAAATCACAAATAAACAACACCGAAGTAAACAGTAAGATCAGTGACTCGAGAACTACCAGGTGATCTTTCATGAGAGAGGGTTGGGTGCGGTGGGCGATGTAATCACCAACGTAAACTCCTCATAAAATCAAGATCAAAACTTCAAACTGGTAAATTCTCATTTAATCTTACTATTTTACTTCGGAGTCATGTGAGTGATTCCGTGAAGTGTTCAAAACTTTGTGACTTTCATGCCGCAGATTACAATTTCGGCATCCCACCGCATTGATTGACTCGAATGAGAAATAATGCATTGGTAGTAACATTGCATTCAATGTAGTAATATGGTTTATTTAATAATATAAAACAAACAATAGTTTTTTCTTTAATACAGGGCATTTAAACAGAACTTAAAATGGCATTAGCAAACAGCCCTGGATCAACAATCGGGCGATGATAAAAATTCTGAAAACATCAGCTCATTTGCCCATCGGCGGCCGCCAAAATATGGTTCGACGGGCACGTCCTTTGCTTTGCTGCCGAAGTAGCTGCTGCCCTAGTGGAATGAGATGTAAACACATCTGTGTTAATACCTGCATCAATCAAAACTTGTTTCAGCCACCTGGAGATAGTGTTAACTGACACTCTTTCATGTGGTTTTTTATAACTGATAAACAATCCTTTCTCCATATTACGTAAATTCTCTGTCACTGCAATGTATTGCATGAAATGTGTTTTTACGCATAAAGCTGGATCCAAAGGATATGCTGCAAATATTATTTTAAAACCTGCGACACCTGGTCTGCTCTGTTTGAGGAGGTTCGTAAATGTAAAATGTAACATTGTCCACAGCAGTTTCCATTCTAACTGTAATTTTTGTAACGTCTGTACCCTTTGTGCTGAAACCAATGCCATAAGCATGGCCAATTTTAAGGTAATTTTGGTCAACGTCAAAGATGATAAAGGAACCCACTCACGTGGTTTCTTAAGGACTATACTTACATCCCAAAGAGATATATCTAGGTTTGGGAGGTCTGGAATTAAAAATGCCTTTCATAAATCGAACCCAAGAGGGTGAGATTCAATTGCATGCTTGTCTGATTTCATCACTGAATTATGATGACAAAGCGACTTCTTGCTGTATTGATTGCACTATAACTTAGTCCTTCATCATAGTGAAGAGGTTGACAAAAATTCCAAAACATTGTGAAATACGTGCTGTACAATAATCAATATCATTTTGTACACAGTAAACTTCCCATTTCTTTGCATAACAAAAATTCTGCTTTTGAGTACTCGATCTCCAGGATGCAGTAAGCATGTCGACAGTTCGACCCGACAATCCTTGTCCCAGATATGGCCTTCTTAGAATCTGCAAAGTAACAAATCAATACGGTCATACAACGGATGGCATTCACCAGTCACTGGATTCACCAATAAATTCCTTCGTTTAGAAACAGCCATTAAAGGTTGTGTCATCAGCTGTCAGATCAAAGGATACCATGGCTGGGTAGGCCAGTTGGGTATTACCAGTACCCCTGAAGCATTGTCCTGCTTGATTTTAAGCAGACATCGAGTTTATGAGACAGAAAGGTGGAAATGCATAAATATACATACCACCCCAATTCAGCGAGAAAGCATCAATCGCTACTGTGCCCAGGATCTGGTTCCCATGACACATATTTTGGGAAACTGGTGGTTTTAATCTAGATAAGCGAACAAGTCGACAATCTGGTGTTCCATATTTGGCTGATGTCTTTGAACACATCGTGATTCAGCATCCATTCTATGTTGTTATGGAATTTCCTGTGTACCTGGTGTCTGCCACTGTATTAAGTTTTCCTGCAGATAAATAGCTGAAAGCCAAATGTGTTTGATCAATGATCGAACAGATTTAGTTTACCAGTCTGTCACAATATACCGACTTGATACCACCCATGTGAATTGACAATGCCACTGCCGTGGTGTTATCGATCTGGAGCTGAACATGCAGACTGCTTTTGTTAGAACAATAAGCTTTGAGCCCCATGAAATGCTTCCTAAAAGCTCTAAATGGTTAATTCCCCATGTCTGCAGAAGCCCAGCCTTCTTCTGAACTCCATCTTCCTCCACAACTTGAATTTGTGTCTGTGGCACCCATCCAAGTGCACTTACATCAGTCCGCAAAACCATGTAAGGTTGTTCGCCGCTCTATCATGCTAAAACTACTGGAGACATTTGAATCCACCGATAAAATATAAGTAATTGGGCTTCAGCTGATAACTGCACAGTGGGGCCTATCATAATGCCCAGCAATTGTACATTAATGCCTGCTCTTTTTTGCTCTTTGTAACTGTTGATAATGTAAAAGGCCCAAATTGGACTGCTGGAAAGGCTGCTACCCCTTTTCCCGCAGCAACACTTGCCTAATTGAAGGTTTTACACTTGTTTAAAAGTGTTACAACAATCCTCAATTAGCTCTGTACTTTTTCCAATTGGCAAGGTAAATTACCATTTTGATAGAGTTAATTGAAAACCCCAAATAGTCAAATGTGGTAATTGGCGTAAGTTTGGATTTTCCCAAATGAATGACAAGCCCCAGTTTTTTCAAATGTGGATTTGACAACTGCCACTGATGTATTTTGGCTAAAGCTTGAGTTTGTCCAATTATTAAAAATATCAACAAATATCCCATAATCACATGGTCCTGACCTCTAAGCAACCCAAAATTGGTTTTAACAATTTGGTGAATACTCTAGGGGCTTGAGGTCAATCCATTTGGCCAGTGCTTTATTACTGCCAAAAATTGATTCATCCAAATTGAATTAAAATACCTTCTAATGCTCGCAATGAGCAGGCACTGAATAATAAGCGTCCTCAGATCTATTTGTGGCCATATAACAACCTATTATAAATGAATCTTGCTATGCCGTACACCATGTTTCCATTTTAAAGTGTCTACAGAGTCCAAATCGTATATCATTTTGTCATATCCAAAAAGAAATCTACATCCTCCGTCCCTCTTAGGACGGGAAATATATTTGACACTATTTGATGGACTTGATGGTCCGTCTTTTCATTTATACCTTTGGTTATATAATTTTTGTGAGTTTCAGCTTGAACCTCTATTACCATCTGTTTGTGGAAAAATAAAGTGTTCTGACACAAACATGTTGGAAAGTTAAAGTAACATTAGAATTAAATTCAATCCGAAAGCCCTTGAATACACTCCTGATAAATAGAATCTGAAGTAAGCTGCTTCCAATCGTTATAAAAAAGCAGTAATCTACCACAATATTCCTCTTGAGATATTTAATATGTTTTTTTATGAGAACCAGTCCAACTTACCTCCCTGGTGACTGTACACCCAGCTGACATCCAGCCTCTGGCAGTAGCCTCCCATAGTCGCATCGTGCTCCCATCGAGGGAATACCAACCACGTCCCTGTGGCTGAGGGCCGGCCTTGTCCCTGGAGTAGCTCCGATGCTGAGAGGTTTTGTAGGGATTTCTTACTCCTTCAGCAGTCTGTCGGGCATCATTGGTCTCATCAGACTCATTGTTTAGACATCTTTCAATTTTATTCTTTAACTTGTTTGTGTAGATCTGCGCCAAACAGCAGATCATGTGGTTGAATACTTGCTGCCATTGCAAAGTGCACGTATCTGGGATTAATGGTGGGCCTTATAGCCCCTTTTTCCCTGAGACCATTGAATCTCAAAATGGTGTTGCGTAACAACTCTAGACCTCTTGGTGTGGTTCTGGTCATAATAACCACCATCCATTGTTCTTTGTGATCTGCTGTAATGCCAATAAATTTTTAAATTCTTTGCATTTTTATTTCTTGGCTTCGCATAACGGGTCCCATCTGACCCCCATGACTTGATTCACCGTTTGGAACTCTTAATACTTCACAGTTGCTTGGAGGCTCGTGTTTGTTTGCTGTATCAACCATAGTAAGCTCCTGATGAGCTGATGAGACACCATGCTAATTAATTGTGGTAGCCAGCTCTTCACCTAGTGGCTCACCTGCTCCTGAAGGGACAGCAATGGATGTGCCAGTGGTGGGAAAACATTTGGGGGTAGTTCAGTTTCTCCTGGCTGAACTTCCCCATCAGAATCTGGCTCAGGACTATTCTGGCCCATTGCACTCTCCTCAAATTTGTTAAGGAGTTTTCTGGCAGCATTGTTGCTGCTGGTGTGCTTCTTTTCCTAAGCGCTCGACACTTCCTTCTCTTGGAGTGAAGTTCTTTGGAGGACTGTATGCAACAGTTCCTCCACTTTGGGATAGGCATGTACACACTCTATCCAGCCCCGTTGAGGAATCATCCCCGACTCCGTGGGCCTAAAGCAGACTTATCTGTTGCCTTTGTGCCCTAATGGCAACGGCGCTGTGTTTGTGTAGCACTAAGTCTGCAGTCAGCTGTATCTGTACTTAGCGACTGAACAGGGGTAATGAGGCAGGCATCCAAGCCTGAACTGCCGCGGGCGTTGAAACGCGCCGCTTTCTCTCCCTTCCCTGTTTTTTTCCATGCAATGCACTCGTATAGCGTTTTCTCCGGCCAGCACGATTCAAGCTTTCAGTGAGAGCTTTAAACTTACCTGGAGTCTGCCATAGTTACCTGCTGGAGGAGCTCCGTTCCTCACAGCCTCCGGGGGCGTCAAAATCGGTATGACGTACTGGTGCGCATGCGGCCCTGGCGGTCTTCTTCACGGAATCACTCACGTGACCCGAAGTAAAATTGATGTTATGCATGACATCGTGACCGTGTTAAAACCAATGGTCTATTGTGCACGCGGTAAGAGTCGCTGCCTTATGCCCCTGTCCCACTTAGGAAAGCCAACCTGAATGGAAACCTCTGAGATTTTGCGGCCCCACCCAAGGTTTCCATGCGGTTCCCGGAAAGGTTCCTCTCCGTCAAAACCACCAAACTACATCGGCAGAACCAGCTTCGACTACAAAATTACCGATTTTAAAACAGAAACCACATCGACCATTAGGGAGACTGACAAAAACCTCCGGGAGCCGCACGACACCTTGGGTAGGGCGCAAAGTCTCCAGAGGTTTCCGTTCAGGATTCCTAATGGGTACAGGGGCCATTAAGGGCCTGTCCCACTTGGGCCGAATTTGCAACTGTCTTTTACCCCGACATCATTTTATGCACACAACGCACGATGCGCACGTCCTTCACGTGCACACCAATGCTTGAGCATTGCTGCATTACGCGCAGCTACGGGTGCGTGGCGACGTAGACAGTGACATGCAGTCTCGCACAGGCGCTCCAGGACTTTAGGATGTACAAAATCTTTGCGCGCCCGTCTGCTGACATGCAAATGGGACAGGCCATTGTACAGCGCCAGAGACCCTGGTTCCATCCTGACTACGGTGCTGGTCTGTACGGAGTTTGTACTCTCCCCCCCGTGAACCTGTGCGTGGGTTTCTCTTTTCACTCCGAGGAGCTCATTTTTTCTCACCACACTCAAGAACGTGCAAGGTTTTATGGCTAAATTGAACTCTGCTATGAAATGTTAAACAATTGTCTCAATTGTGTGTAGGGACGAGTGCTAATGTGCGGAAATAGCTGGTCTGCGCAGACTCGTGACCGAAGGGCCTGTTTCCACGTAGTATCTCTAAACTACACTAAATGTATAGAAAGAAACTGCAGATGTTGGTTTAAAATTGAAGGTAGACAACAAAAAGATGTCAATCAGTCTGAAGAAGGGTCTCGACCCGAAACTGTCAGCCACATTCCTTCTCTCCAAGATGCTGCTGTCCCGCAGAGTTAGTCCAGCATCTTGTGTCTGTCTTAAACTAAACTAAAGTAGATCATGGCTGCTCCTCATAGTTGGGAAGGAAGTTTGTAGGTAATTGGCTTCATAAATTGCCCTATTGTGCAGTGAGTAAAGCATAAGTGAGTAAAATAGTAAGATTAAAACAGAAGGAACTTACCAGTTTTGAAGTTTGATCCTTATTTATGAGATAGAACCGTTTGAGGGATTAACGTGAGAAGCCCCCGCCAGGCGCATGCGTGCATACTTCAAAGCAGTGGCATGAAACACAGAAAACAAATAGCCGAAGTAACATAGTAAGGCTCGTAGAAAAACTAGAACTACCAGATGATCTCTTTAGATTATGAGGTGGGAGCGAGGCACGTAAACCCTCACGTCACTCCCATAAAATAAGATCAAACTTCGAACTGGTAAGTCTCTCTTAATCTTACTATTTTACTTTGGATCCACGTGAGTGACTACGTGAAGATTTCAACTCTGTATTTTCATGCCGTAGATGCACACATTACGACAATCTGCCTTCGGTGACACTAGTAGGGAATAAATAATATACTGAACATTGCTTTGAAATTATTCCATAACTATTGTTAACAATAACAAACACAGGAATAACCCCCTGTCCTCAAGGGAAAATTCCAAACAATGATATAAAACAAGCAAATGAATTAAATGTGACCCAAACAGCATGCCCAAAACCCGTGGCACGGACAGCACAGTTTGTCAGAAAATTGAGACCCATCCTGCGGCCATCGAAGAGTTTTGGTCTAGCGGCACGTCCTGATCTTCGCCGCGGAGAATTGAGGCCGCCCTGGTGGAGTGAGAATTAAAGACAGAATGTCCGTCTCCAGCATAATTGAAAACTCTGTTTCAACCATGTAAAATATTTTGGTGCTGACACACTCTTTTATATGTCTTTTTGTGACTAATGAAGCAGTTACCTGTCTCAGAACCTCTGAGAACTCCTTGTTTACCAACCTTTATATATTGGCTTAAGCTATAAGCGTAACTACATATAACATTTGGTTAAACAAGATAGGCTTTAAACGTCACCATTGATGTCCAGCCAGACCAGGCCAGCTTTGTATTGATTAAATCATAAAATCATAGGAGTTTAATGTCATTGCCAGACAAATGCATACAAGTATTCGAAAGAATTGTAAGTTTGTACACAGTTGTGCTGAAACCACACCAGCGTCTATTAAGCATAACCACAGTCAACAGTTAATCCTCTGCATAGATAATAAGTATTTGGAGCCCCATTACCAAAGCATTGTGAGAACAGAGTGATGTCTCAATTTTCTGTATATGCGCGGTTCGGAGGGTTTTTATAAAATATTCCTCATAAATCGGGATACTATCGATGAGACCCGCTAGAATGTTGTTCGAAGACTGCCCGCAATAAGAGGACAACGCACACCACTACCGAGCCCTGGTAATGTCCACTTATAATAACGCAGTTGCTCATCAACATGCAACTAGCAAGGAAATCCAACACTCACATATGCTTCATTATGAAAAACATATTGGATTGGTACACAGAAACAGTTCCCAATTCTTATGTGAACCATTATTGTTTTTTGAGTGCTATTTCGCCAGCCAGGCAGTGAGAACCACCATGGCCCTGTTCGACAATCACCAAGTCCTTGGAATTGTCTGGTCCAGAACCTGCAGACCGACAATTAATATGGTCATTTAAAGGGTGACTTCTCCTGTAACCGGATGCACCAAGAAATTACTGCAGCTGGGAATCATCATGAATGACTGAACCATCATGAAAACACTAAGGGGAACCATGGTTGTGTTGGCCACTCTGGGACCACCAAACACCTTTGCGGAGTTCTCGCTCTAATGTGGTGAGACAGTTCAGGATGAAAAAATGGAGAACTTGCATAACATTTTAGTGCCCCCAATGTAACGAGCCTGCATCCACAGCAACTGCACCTGGATCTGCTTCCCATGAAACATATGTAGGGCAACTGGAGTGATGTTAATTTGGATGGAACAGATCAATGGCTGGCAAACCCAAATCGAGTGACAATGTGTGACAAAGTTGTTTAGAATGTAAACATCCACTCTTATTGGCATGAACGGTACCCGACCTATGGTCGGCCACCACATTAGGCTATAGGTGTGAATAAATGGTCTGAAACGCAGATGTGCCTTGACATACACCAATGCCACATGACGGTACCACAGTTAATCCATGATACTGATCGTGCTCCTCCCAAATGATTCATATATTGCCACTGCTGTGGAGTTATCAATCCAGGAGTTGAATGTGTAAATCCCTTCATTGGGGAGCAATATCCTTTTACCCCATAAATGCCCCCAATAATTCGAAAGAATTTATCCGTGTGTGTGGCGAATCAACCCTTTGTGTTCTATGCCAGCTACCCCCACAGCTAGACCAAAACGGTGTCCGTAGCCCCCCATCCGAGAGCGCTGACATCAGTATCTGGAAGATTAGTGAAGGTCTATACCCAATATGTTTGGTAGCTAGATTAACATAAACAATGCAACCTCTGCAATTCTGCCGAGAAGCTGTGTTGGCAACCTGGTGAACACGATGAAATGGCCTGCATTTGAATTTTAGTGCTAGTTCTCATTCTCTCTGCAATGTTGGATAATGCAAAGGCCCGAATGTACTGCAGAACCTGCTCTCCCATTTACCAATGTCCTTAGCGTCTTCCTTCGATAGAGGGATCAAGTTTTGTGGAGGCAATACTGACCTCATCATCAATCGACACCTGTGCTGTTGGTAATGTTACTGTTATAGCAAAACGGAATTAATAAGAAACTCCAAATACTCAATATTTTGGTTGGCTGTAAACTTGACCTAGTTTGGATGGAGCAACCCCTAATGGACTCCAAGCACCGATTCTTCAGCTGACTCATTAGTGTTGCTGAAAATTAAGATATCAGCTAAATAAGCCATTAGCAATGTGATGATGGGGTTGAATAGTACCAGCACAGGTTTAAACAAATATAACAAATGCCCTGGATACTGAACTTAATGCAGGAGTCAATGCATTGTATTCCTCAGCTGTGCCACCAATTAAATTCAAGTACCTGCTCTAATGAGCATAATTGGCAGTGAATAATACACATCTTAGCAAACCAATAGTTTGCCACATAACAGCCCTGTGATAGCAGGTGTTAGCAATAACACATTAAGTGATTGGAGGACGAGAATGACCTCTACAACACCCCATCCTTTTTGAGATCTGGGGAAATAATAGACACAGTTGTGGACGGATGATTAAATGCTTTATCAATCACCCATTATCTACTGTTCAGGCCACTGGAGCAGAAAACACCCACATTTTATTAGGCTTGTGCTGTTGAGTGGATCTATCCCTGAGATAAACTCAATGGAGACGAGAGACAGTATTTAGTATAAACCATATCATACATTATACAGCACCATCATTGGAAAACAACTGTGTAATCTACCTCCAATAGGAGATTGGCCACCAAACTTTGATCGTAAGAAAAAGTCCCTTACCTCTACAAAATTTGACCTGTAAAGCTGTTGTCTGCTCATAGGCATGTATGCCCCGGTCTGGTCTCGGTGGGTACCCTCGTTGCCACCACTGGCCTGCCCCTTCTGGCCCAGCACCTTGGATCTGACCTTTCAGTATTAACCCAGGTTTGCAATAGGTGACCTCGAAATGCTTGACTACAATAAGAAAATTGCTTTGGCCTCATCATGAATTTTCATCGAATTTTCATGACAAGGTCTGTTCCAACAATATTTCAAGGCGTTTGTACATTTGTTCGCCCTACATAGAGCAGTACATTTTTGGTTTAGTTTGGTCTGATGCCGATATTCCCTGATGCAATTTCCTGAAAAATGCAAATTGCGTAAAATACCCAACACATCTGTTGTGAGTTTGAGGAATGATTGTCCTTGGACCCCTATGGCCAGTGCCAAATGCAGTAATTGCTGCAGCCTACCAAGTTGGAGGACGTGTTAACACCGAACCTCCAGTCCCGTCAAAGAGGACTCATGGGTGCCCAGAACCTGGGTCACCATAGGCACTTTCAGTAATGCACATTAAACAGGAGTGTCTCATATTTGTTTGCAGTCACTTGCATCATATCTTTGCTGTTTGAACTGGTGAGGTACTACATAATTGATACCGCGGCAAGGGATTGTTCCATTGACTCAAACCACTCCCCTCCAGAATAGCAACTCCAGTGCCATTTCCGATACACACCCGGAGCGTGGCTCTTGTGCACGCTGGTGTTTATTTTGCACATAAGCAGGGACGCCAGCATCAGGGTCAGCTGCAATCAGCCCGCTTCTCCCAAATCATATATAGGGAGGCATCCTCCAGCCCTAAAAAACAAGGCGCTGGAAGGAACCTCAATATACGGACCCTCCATATGTTGGTCTTGGTATGCCCTCTATGGACATCACTGGGTCCCTTGGACCCTTATGTAATCAAGGTTGGAGCATCAGCAGCATGTTCCCAACCTCCCCCACAGTCTTGTATGATCAGGGAAGAGTCCCACCATTGTTTGTCGGAGAACCCAGTCTGTGACATTATATATGCGTTTTCATGGCTAGGAGCAGCCTCAGTCTGCTAGCACCCTTGGAAATAAACAGATGGACCAGGCTCATTCTGAAGCAAATTTCCAGTTGGCCGCCGTTTTGTCAATGGAGCTAGTGGGGAAAATTAGCGCGCTATTTTAACTGCTGCCGTAAAACGGCACCCGGCATCGGAACCAGGCGTTGCCGCGCTTATCTCCCGACCCGAATCAAATTGGTGAAATCCTGACCCACGCAAGAACGGATCTTCGGAAGTGATCAGCTCCAACTCCCCACTCCTACTGACTGCTCGAGCCAGCTTTATACGGAGTGGAAAACTTCTAAGTAAAGAGTTTTTTAAAACACACTTACCTTAGAATTCCTACTTACCCACTGGTGGAGCTGCGCCCCTCCAGCCCGTTCAGTGCGACATTCGCGGAAGACGTAATGACGCGCATCAACGCGCCTGGCGGTGGCTATCTGTCACATAGTCACTCACGTGACTCCGATGAAAAATTGAACTTGTGTTAACAGCAATCGATGAACCATTTGGTGTACAACTGCGTCCCAATCGGGGATGTTGGATACGTTTCACTCTGGATTGTTCTTTAGCCAATCATTTTCCAAGCTGCATTTTTTAAACTAAATCACAAGCGGAGATAGACACAGATCTGAAGAAGAATTCCAGCAACTCCCCGACTACGTTCCGTGAACCCTAAAGCAAGTCAGATTTTACCAAAGTCGGATCACCAACTGAATGAATGAATGAATGAAATAAATTTTATGGCCAAGTAAATTCACATACAAGGAATATAGCCTCGTGCTTGTCCGCCCGCAAGTGGTCTGTTTCCACCCCCCGCCCGCCCAGAATAATTCACTGAGTGTATTAATTGCATCCAGCAGAAATTCCACTCTGCAGGATCAACTAATCCTAGTCTCTCTCTTTCGCTCAAACCGTGCGTCCATACTCATGTTCCCAAGTTATAGGAGTCAGAATTAGACCATTTGGCCCATCAGGTCTACTCTCCCATTCAATCATGCTGATCTATCTTTCTCTCTAAAACCCAATTCTCCGCTGCCTTCTCGCCATAACCCCTGACACCCGTACTAATCAAGGATCTGTCAATCTCTGCCTTAAAAATATCCATTGTCTTGGCCTCCACAGTCGTCTGTGGCAATGATTTCCACAGATTCACCACCCACTGTCTAGAGAAATTCCTCCTCAACCTCCTTTCTAAAGGTACGCCCTTTTATTACAGAGGCCGTGTTCTCTGGTCCAAGCCTCTCCCGCCAGTGGAATAGTTTCTGGGCTATAGCTCGATGCCTCAGCTTGCGACCGCTGGGACTCATCAACTGTTTATAACTCAAAACCTCCCCATCACCACTGTGGAGGAAATGTAGACACAATAGACAATAGGTGCAGGAGTACGCCATTCGGCCCTTCCAGCCAGCAACACCATTCGATATGATCATGGCTAGGTACAGAGTGCAGAATTCTTTACATATGTGCGCGTTAAGTCCGGATATTGAGTAAGGCGGGGAATGTGGGTATACTGAATTTGGCTGGAACAGGGCAGTATTTAACTAAGGCTTGGGGGGTTTGATATTTAGTTGGGGTCATTGCTAAAGGACATCTCTTCATGTCCTCTCCAGCAGCAAGTGCAAGCAGAATCTGCACTTCTATTAACCGAAATTTGAGTGGAAAAAAATTTAAAAATGAAAGTAATTTAAATCAGGATTTGGTAGATCAGAGAGGAGGGGGGAGCAGGGGAGTTGTTGGTGGGGTGGGGGGGGGGGGGGGGGGGGTGGTTAAAGGCAGAGAGTAATCCCTGACACACTCATCTGAAGAAGGGTCGGTCAACCAAAATATCACATATTCCTTTTTAGTTTAGTTTAGTGATACAGCGCGGAAACAGGCCCTTCAGCCCACTGAGTCCGCACCGACCCACATGATCCCAGCACATTAACACTATCCTACACACACTAGGGACAATTTGCAATTATACCAAGCCAATTCACCTACAAACCTGTTCATCTTTAGAGTGTGGGAGGAAACCGGAGATCTCGGAGAAAACCCACGGGTCACGGGGAGAAAACGTACAACTACGGGAGAAACGTACAAACTCCACACAAACACAGCCAGCACCCATAGCCGGAACGGTCTCCAGCGCTGTGAAGGCCCTGTCCACTTTCCCCAAGTTACTCACGAACTCTCCTGAGTTGATTCGAACTCGGAGAATTACGTAATAGCCATTCGTTCGTAGGTACTTACGGGGCTATTTTTTTTATTCGTGGGCATTTTTCAACATGATGAAAAATCGTCCCGACTTACCTGATGCCCCGAGTTGCCACGGCTGGCATTACGAGCCGTTACGAAACAATCTACGGGCTCCTACGGGACTCACCCACAGACATTCCCCGAGTTCGAATCAAGGGGAAAAACACGTGCGAGTTCGTGAGTAACTCGGGAAAGTGGACAGGGACTTAAGGCAGCAACGTTACCGCTGCACCACCTTTTCTCTCCAGAGATGCTCGCCTGACCCGCTGAGTTACTCCAGCACTTTGTGTCCATCTTCGCAGAGAACATTAGCTTGAGATCTGCGGTAGACACAAAATGCTGGAGTAGCTCAGCGGGACAGGCAGCATCTACGGAGAGAAGGAGTGGGTGACATTTCGGGTCGAGACCCTGCTTCAGACATCCGCACATCCATGCACACTTCATACAGCCTCGGCAATGGCCACCGACACAACCAAGTACCAGTCTCACCAGGGTAACACTCCCTCTTGTGCCCTCTCCCATCATGCAAGATGTACAGAATAAATAAGTACAGTACACCACCTCAGAACCCAGAAATAGATGCAGAATTGCTTCCTTTCTCAGTCGCATTCACAATCAAAAATCTTGCATGCATTGCAGAAACACTTCAATTTCTTGGTCATCGACACTGTTAATTTTTTCAGTCTGCTCTTAGGTCAGAGGGTGGTGAATCAGTGGAATTCTTTGCCACAGACGGCATGGAGGCCAAGTCAATGGATATTTTTAAGGCAGAGATTCTTGATTAATACGGGTTGTCACGGGTTATGGGTGAAGGTAGGAGAATGGGGTTAGGAGAGAGAGAGGTAGATCACCACGATTTGAATGGCTGAGTAGACTTGATGGGAACTGAGAGCGGCCTAATTCTTCTCCTATCACAAAAACATTTTTTTAAATGTAAACAGAATTTTGCATTTTTTTAAATTAATGCTTGCTTTGCAATCTATCCATAGACGGTATCTAACCACACCTCACCTCCAAGTGTAATCTGTAGTACTAGCGCGTATTGTTTGTGTCGTGAGTCCAGGCCTCCACGAGCAGTTAAAACCATTTTTAATGTCCCCAGTGAAGTAGCAATCCAGATCATGCGCCCGACCTGTCAGGAGAAAGGAAAGATGTGCTTTATATAGCAACTTTCAAAGCCTATTCCGGGTGGGAGATTGCAACCTTCACGTGGTCTGCCCTGTTTCGCCAAAATGCAATCAACCTGGAGTGCACAATCAAATATGATCAAATAAAACAAGTTGTCCTACAACTTTAGGCTGTGCACGCCACACGCAAGAAGAAGAATATAGCCTATTCCCAAATATTCCAAAGCCCTGAGGGGCAACGTTTTACACGGAGGGTGGTGCGTGTATGGAACGAGCTGCCAGAGAAGGTAGTTGAGGCTGGGACTTTCCCCAACGTTTAAGTAACATTTAGACATTCCATTGATTGGACAGGTTTATTCAATTTATACTTATACAATTATACATTGTACAATTATTTATTGTCATTTGAACCTCAAATGAAAGTCCAAACAAAATTTGGTTTCTGCAGTCATACAACAAGAAAAGAACCAAGACACAGACCAACACAATTTACACAAACATCCATCACAGTGAATCTCCTCCTCACTGTGATGGAAGGCAAAGTCTTGTCTCTCCTTCCTCTCTCCTCGTGTGTCCATACTTCTCCCTTATTCTCCCCGCTGTTAAAGCCCCCGGCGGGCGATGGCAAGTCCCAGCGGGCCCCGTTATACAGGTTTGGATATGGGGCAAACGCAGACAGGTGGGACTAGTGTAGATGGGCATGGTTTGGTCAGTGTGGGCAAGTTGGCTGAGGGGCCTGTTTCCACACTGTATCACTCTATGACCCATATGTGGGGTATGTCCTCCTCCAAATGACGTTTGATCTACAGTGTGATCGCTCATGATGCATCCAAGGACCCTTCTTTGCCACATTTTTCTTCCAAAATGGAATTGACTTGATTTGAATAGAACCCTTTATCATCAACCTGTGACAAGTCACAGTGAGATTCTTTGCTTGCAAAACCCCCAAGGCATGCAAATGGCCGCTACGTAAAGGGCCGCAGGCAGAGATACAAAATCTCCGCGCCAGGTCCTCCCCTGTTCTTCTCTCACCACCCCTCCCCCCCGTGCTGGGTCCTCCTTTGTTCTCCCCCTCACCCCATCTTACTTCGACCCTACCTGTCCTGACGTTGTACGTTTCCTGCCGTTCGGTTTTCTATTAATGGAGATGTGCTTGGCAAGTTTAAACACAGAGGGCGTGGGGGGCCTGGAACCGGGCTGCCAGCGTGTGGTGGAGGCAGATACGAGAGTAGCATTCAAGACAAGCACATGGGTAATGCAGGGAGTGGATCATGTGCAGGCAGATAAGAGCATCATTTGAGCGCAGAAATTAGTTACGGCTCGAAAATGACCCCATGTTCTTCCTTTCCTCCATTCTCTACGCCAGCATTTCCCAGCTTCTGCCAAATCCTTATTAGTTTAGTTTATTGTCACGCGCACTGGGAAAAGCTTTGCTGCGTGCTAATCAGTCAGCGGAAAGACAATAAATACAATCGAGCCGCTCACAGTGTACACGTGCATGAGAATGGTAACATCGTGAATAACATTTATTGCAAGACAAAGCCAGTAAAGCCCGATCAAAGAGTCCAAGGGTCTCCAATGAGGTAGATAGTAGTTCAGGACTGCTCTCTGGTTGTGGTAAGAGATTCAGTTGCCTGACAGCAGCTGGGAAGAAACTGTCCCTGAATCTGGAGGTGAGCGTTATCACACTTCTCTACCTTTGGCCTGATGGGAGAGGGAGAGGGTAGAGGAAGGAGTGGCCAGGTTGTGACTCGTCCATGATTATGCTGCTGGCCTTGCCGAGGGCAGCGTGGGACCTCATCGGAGAACCATTAGGTACCATTTTTAATTGGAATTTACTGGACTTTATCTTGCACTAAATAAACGTTATTCCCTTTATCCTTTTATCTGTTCACTGTGGGCGGTTTGATTGTAATTTTTACCGTGCTTTTGTACATGTGACTATAAACTAAACAGTAAACCTGTTTAGAATTGAAACATCTTACATTGCTGAACACTGCTTTCTATCGCTTGCCATTTAAGAACATGTTTAGAGTACACTGAGAATGGATATAAAAATGTTATCACAATTAAGGATTCTTTGTGGAGTGAGTATAACGTGATAATAATTCCTGCACACGAGTCAATATCTGATTCAATCCGTTCCGTACATTTTTATTTAAGTTGTTGGCATCAGCTTCAGAGCTCTGCGTTCATAATGTGTCAATTCATCACTTTCTACTCACTCTTCAAAGAATCTTTCACTGTGATAACCTTTATATATCTGATCTCTGTACTAAACATAATCTTACTTGTAATCACAATGTATTCTGAGAAACTGGCTTGAATATACCCTGTGAACAAATCTGCAAGATAGCCTTTCCAAACTTCATTTGTCCAATCTTTAAAGTCAACCACAACTCAAGTAACCCATTGCATCTCCTTTCTCTTCACCCCTCTCTAAAAAGAGCCCAAACAAAACAAATTGCCAGCTCAGTCATTTAGTGTGAAAAAAATGCAGGGTTCCCCCTTACATTTCACAAAAAAACCGCCCAGAGTTTGGTAGAGAGACTTGATATCGTTTTAGAGATTCACTTTTGAGAGCACTGCGATACAAATATTACCACCTTTGACTTGCCCCATCAACAAGTCCCCATTAAGAGAAGGAAATCACTTTCATACAAATCAGTATTGTTTTTAACAAAGTAGAAATTGGACTCATTTTTTTGCTGCACATTTCCATTTGTACCATTTCCAGGACAATAGACAATAGACAATAGACAATAGGAGCAATGTCAATTTGAGAGATCCTATGATCCTACCAAAAAATGCCCACAATATTTGAGAGGAGAAATGGCACGGTGGCGCAGCGGTAGAGTTGCTGCCACACACGGCGCCAGTGACCCGGGTTCGATCCTGACTACGGGTGCTGTCTGTGCAGAGTTTTGTACGTTCACACCTTTGACCTGGTGGGTTTTTCTCCGGGATCTCCGGTTTTCCCCCCACGCTCCAAAAACGTGCCAGTTTGTAGGTTAATTGGTTTGTTTATAAATGTCAATTGTCTCTAGTGGGTGTAGATAGTGTTAGTGTACAGAGATCACTGGTCGGTGTGGACTCGGTGGCTGAACGGTGTGTTTTCCGCGCAGTATCTCTAAAGTCTAACAAATGCAGATCTGTGCATCTGTTGCACCAAAGATCTTTGATGGAAGTCTAACTCATGCAAGTAAGGTACAAAAGAACAGTGAACTCTTTTTCCAACATCTATTTAAAGAAGAGCAGTATCCTTCATGAGTTTAAGCTGTTAAAAATTAAACTTGCATTTGTTAAAGCAAAAACTCATATACAATGGCAGAATAGGTTCGGAAAAGACGGCAAGTTGCTTGGAGTAACTCAGCGGGTCAGGCAGCATCTCAGGAGAACATGGATAGGTTGACGTTTCACAGAGTGCTGGAGTAACTCATCGGTCAGGCAGCATCTCTGGAGAATGTGGTTAGGTGACGTTGCACAGAGTGCTGGAATAACTTAGCAGGTAAGGCAGCATCTCTGGAGAATGTGGTTAGGTTACGTTCTTGCGCGTGATGACCCTTCTTCATTCTGAAGAAGGGGGGGGGGGGGAGGTCCCCGACCTGAAACGTCACCTGTCCATGGGTTCTCCAGAGATGCTGGCCTGACCCACTGAGTTACTCCAGCACTCTGTGAAATGTCACCTATGTGCCAGCATGTGTGGTCAGCCATGACCGAGGGGGGGCCCAATGGGCCTGTCCCACTTAGATGATTTTCAGGCGACTGAAAAACTGGCAACTGGAGACGTCCACTGTCATGCTAGGACCGGATGTGGGCAAATGATTGTACTGTTAAGGGACTTGTGGGCAAATGATTGTACTGTTAAGGACTTAGTTTACCAGCACCCTTTTCTAGTGAAACAGCTTGCTATCAGTGCCATCTAAACCTTAGAAAACCCAGTATCTCAACATTGAACAGTTAGGCATAGGCTCGATCTGAAACCTTGCCAATCCTTTTTATCCACAGTTGCTGCCTGACCCGCTGAGTTACTCCGAGTATTTAGTGTTTATCTTCAGAAGAAAGCCATTCAGCCCACAGTCCATGCTGAATTATTGGTGAATCCAAATCCATTTTTAAAAAAGTGGCTAGAACCTGAGGGCCTGACCTTTATGGGGCAAGTTTGGGCGAGCTGGAACTTTATTCTTTGGAGCGCAGGAGATTAAGTGGTGATTTAGTAGGGGCATGTATCATCATGAAGGGAATGGAGATCCAGAGGACATAGGTTTACTTTCCTGAACTTTCTGAAGTTTGTAGTCGGCAGGGCGGACACTTTGCATATCGCCAACTTGGACAGTTTTACATTCTTTTTTATCAAGCCAATTAATCAAGCTAATAATCACCCTACAAACCTGTACATCTTTGGAATATGGGGAGGAAACCCCACGCAGGTCCCACAGGAGAACATGCAAACTCCGTACAGACAGCGCCCGTAGTCGGGATTAACCCCCAACGCTGCATTTATGCTTTTAAGGTTGAAGGGGAAAAGATTTAATAGGAAACCAGAGGGGCACATAGAGGGTCAGTCACTGGCACAGCGGTAGAGTAAGATGTCTGTACGGACTTTAACCTTTCCCCCTGTGACCTGCGAGGGTTTTCTCCAGGTCTCCGGTTTCCTCCCACACTTGGAAGAAGTACAGATGTGTAGGGTCATTGGCTTGGAGTAATTGTAAATCATCCCTTGTGTGTGTGTGTGTGTGTGTGTGTGTGTGTGTGTGTGTGAGTGTGTGTGTGTGTGTGTGTGTGTGTGTGTGTGTGTGTGATAGTGATTAAAGGGCCTGTTCCCACTTGGCCGTCATTTACGCAGCAGGCCGGTAGTGACTGACGCACCTAACCCAAATCACGACGGCTGCGGGCGTCATCATGCGTCTGCACAGCCGTCTGGAGCGTGTGACGTCAAAAGCTGAGAGTAACTCAGCGGGACCGGCAGCATCTGCGCACTGGAGAGAAGGAATGGATGATGTTTCGGGTCAAGACTCTTCTTCAGTCTGAAAGAAGGGTCTCGACCCGAAACGTCACCCATTGCTTCTCTCCAGAGATGCTGCCGGTCCCGCTGAGTTACTCCAGCATTTTGTGTCTATCGCCAATCGTCTTGGCCCCGCTCTTTTTTTTTTTTTTTTTTTATAAATGCTTTTATTCAAACCAACAAATACAAAAAAAATAACACGATCAGAGAATGTCCTATACTATTGGCATTTTACAAAGAAAGTTCTCAAATTTAAAAATATTATCATTTTTATCTATAATACATTCGACCTCCAGCGGTGACCAGCGTTCACAAGGAAAACCTCCACAGTCCCCGTGGTACACCGCGTGTTCCCTCTCTAGAGCCCCGCTCTGGGAGTAGGAGTGGGTGCGGATCCGGATCCGCAACGGCCGTGAGCCCCAGGCTGAGTTTGGCGATCATTTGCCTGCTTCTGCTGCTGTTGGAGGTGAGAAGACGTTGCGCCGTGCCAGGGTCTTGGGCCTGTCCCACTTTGGCCGTCCACACTCCTGCATGCCCACTCCACACTCCTCCCACACACTCCATGCGCCCAGTCCCACGTGCGCTACCCACCACGCTAGCAGGTCGCGTAAATTACGCGAGAATGACGGCCAAGTGGACAGGTCCTTATGTTCAAGGACTCGGTTTGGCCGACTGTCCAGTTTCCACGCTATATTTCTAAAAAACTAAATCTAAAACTTTTTTCACACAAAGGTTGGTGGGATAATGAATGAGCCAATGCCTAGAGCGAGATAGTTTAGAGGAGCGATACTATGACAACATTTAAAATGTAGTATAGGGGCCACAGTTTTAAGAATAAGGGCAAGCCATTTAGAACGGAGACGAGGAAACACTTTTCTCACAGAGATTGGTGGAGTCTGTGGAATCTCTGCCTCAGAGGGCGGTGGAGGCGGGTTCTCTGGATGCTTTCAAGAGAGAACTAGATAGGGCTCTTAAAGATAGCGGAGTCAGGGGATATGGGGAGAAAGCAGGAACGGGGTGTACTGATTGGGGATGATCAGCATGATCACATTGAATGGTGGTGCTGGCTTGAAGGGCGAATGGCCTCCTCCTGCACCTATTGTCTATGTCTATTGCCTATGTTTATTGTCTATTGTCTTAAAAGACATTTGTACAACCACGTAAAGTCAGAAAGATTTGGAGGGATATGGTAGGTGGGACTAATGCAGATGGGCATCTTGGTCGCTGTGGTCAAGTTGGGCCGAAGGGCCTGTTGCCACACTTTATGAGTCCATGAATGCTCAGTTTTTTAAGCTTGAAGGAGTTATGTAACCAGAGGACATTGGTCTAAGCTTAGAGGGAAAATTTTAATAGGAACCTGCGGGCCAACTTTTTTACGTCGGAGCGGGGGGGTGGTGGGTGGGGGGGGGGGGGGGTGGTACGACTAGTATTTTGCACCTTTTCTTCTTTATTTATCTAACACTCTTTTGAATCTTCACCCCCTCATCTTTGTCACTTACTCCACCCCAACTGTCGATCAACCCCCCCCCCCCTCACGCTTTATGTGCTCAAGATTCCAGCTTAGCTGCGATCCACTCCTAAATTCATCAGGATAGGAGCAGAATGGGAGCCTTTTGGCCCATCAAGTCTACTCCCTCTCAACCCCATTCTCCTGCCATCTCCCATAACCCCTGACACCTGTACTAATCAAGAATCTGTCAATCTCTGCCTTAAAATTTTCCGAGGTGAGTGACGCACAGGTCTGAAAGTCCCCCCACTTTAAACATTAGCTGTCCATTCCCGCCATTCATGCTTGTTGACCCAATGAGCTACTCCAGCACTTTGTGAGTTTGCTCCACATTCCAGCAACTGCGGTTTTTTCCTTGTGCCTCAAGAGGAGAGGTGTTCAGAATCACGAAGGATAGGTACAATGTGAAGGCTGAACTTCTTCCATTGATAGGAGACTCATTAACCAGCAGGCGAAAAGAACAGAGGGCGGAGTTTTTTTAGTGGCTAAAATTTGTGGTGGTCTCACTGGTAACATCTTAAAGCAGCTCTGTGTGTGTGTGTTTGTGTGTCTGTGTGTGCATGTCCATGTGTGTGTGTGTGTGTGTTGTCCTGTGTGTGCGTGTCCGTGTCCGGTGCGTGTGGTTGTTTGTGTTTGTTTGTGTGTGTATGTGGTCTGTTTGTGTGCGTTTGTGTGTTTGTGTGTGTGTTTGTGTGTGTGTGTGTGTGTGTGTGTGTGTTTTGTTTGTGTTTGTTTTGTGTTGTGTGGTCTGTTTGTGTGTGTGTGTATGTTTGTTGTGTGTGTGTATGTGTGTGTGTGTGTTTGTGTGTGAGTGTGTGTTTGTTGACATCCTGTGTGTGATTGTGTGTGTGTGGTTGTGTGTGTGAGTGTGTGTCTGTGTGTGTCTGTGCATCTGTGTGTGTCTGTCTGTACATCAGTCTGTGTGTGTGCAATCTGTGTGTGTATATCTGTGTCTGTGCATTAGTGTGTGTGTGTGTATCTGTGCGTGTAGTGCATGTGTGTGTGTGTGCCTGTGATCTGTGGGGTGTGTGTGTGTGCGTGTGCTGTGATCTGTGTGTGTGTGTGTCTGTACATCAGTCTGTTCTGTCGCGTGTGCGTCTGTGTGTGTGTCTGTTTGTGAGAGCAGATTGTATGAAGAACCTAATTTTTGAAAGTAGTGTACTTACAAAAGGGGAAATGTGCATTGCCTCTGGCAACAAGGAGAGAGTGAGATGAATTGCCTTCACCACAGGCTCGACCGAGAAACATGACAGAGGGTGAAAAATGGGTATTGAATGAGAAAGTAAACATGCATCTGTTTTTTTACTGCGTCGAATGGAAATTGCAGATGCTGGTTTATACCGAAAGATAGACACACATAATGCTGGAAACACACAAACTCAGCGGGACAGGCAGCATCTCTTCTTCTTATCGAGTCCCACACACAAGATTAGACGATTGTTCAGCCAGAGCTGAGCACACTTCTAACGCATCTGCATCTGCGAACAAACGGTGTCTGTCTTGTGTTTTTGTGTTCCTTGTTCGCGGTGTGCAAAGACTGGTGGAAACAGGCTGCGGCGTAAACGCTCTTTCCCTGACCCCGGCAGCTCATTCTGGTGAGAATGAATGGGTGGATTCGTTTCTGGCCAAGAACCCTTCTTCAGACAGAGAGTTAGGGAGGGGGGGGGGGGGGGTACAAGAGGTAAGCTCAGGAATTTTAGCACCTTCTCAAATCAAGCAAAGAAAAAAAGCGTTGGAACGAGTCAGGCGGCATCTGTGGAGGGAATGGACAGGCAACATTTCGGGTTTGGGACCCGTATTATTGGCTCAGACTGAAGAAGAGTGCCGAGCAGAAAACATAGCCGGTCTCCATTGTACGCCACAGATGCTGCCTGGCCCAGCTGAGTTCCTCCAGCACTTTGTGTTTAGCTCAGGATTCCGGCATCTGCAGCGTCATGAACGCAGCCAAACCGATCTCCTCCAAAGGCCCACACAGGGGTCAGACAAGCCGAACTTAAAAGCATTCCCCTACCACCCCCTTGCTTTCAACCACTTAGAACACTTAGTCGTAGATCTGTCATACAGTGCGGAAACGTCGCCCACTACACTGACCAACAATGTCCCATCTACACTAGTCCCAGCCTGCCTGTGTTGGCCCATATCCCTGCAAACCTGTCTATCCATGTACCTGTCTAAAGGTTTCTTAAAGGTTGTGATGCAAACTGCCCCTCCACTGGCAGCCCGTGCCGAGCACCCACCACCCTTTGCGTGTTATCCCTCAGGTTCCGATTAACACCTTTCCACCCTCTCACCTTGAACCTTTTTGGCCCTGGTTCTCCTTTCGCCCACCACTAGTCCCAACTGCCTGCTCCCTTCGCTCCCTTCGATGCTAGCTGCACCCGCTGAGTTCTCCCACATTTTGGTGTACCCTCGATTTTCCAGCATCTGCAGTTCCTCTTTACCACTTTGTCACTAACTCCACTGCAAAATCTCCTCAAGGTATGCTACTTTGAAGAATTCTCCTCCTCCCTCCGAGATAGTTTCACAACCTCCGCTCTAACTGCCCAAACCCTTTGCTGTCTCCCTCCCCTTCCTACCTCTCCTCAGGCCCTCGGGCTCCTCCTCCTCCTTTTTCCTTTCTCCCCCGCCTCCCCCCACCGCCCATCAGTCTGAAGAAATGGGTTTTTCAGTCCGAAACGTCGCCTATCACCTTCGCTCCAAGATCTGCTGCAGCCCGCTGAGTTTTCTCCAGCATTTTGTGTACCCCTAAAGCCTGCGTTATAGCCCATATCCCTCTAAACCTGCCCTAAACCATGTACCCTCTGAATTACTCCCAACTCTCACATTTGCTCATATACCGCCACCTGCATCTCTTGTAGCTCCAGTAAGTATTCATATGTCTTCAGGATCAGAATTGGGCCATTCCGCCCTTTGGGCATGGTACGAATTTTGAGAGTCCTTAATAAAGGAGGAGGTTATGGATGTTACTTAGAAGTTCACGATACTATCGCTTTAATGAAGGGGAGGTCTTGCTTATGACAAATCTGCTGGAATTATTTGAAGAAGTAAATTGCAGGACAGACAAAGAGAGTCAGTAGATGTTTTTACTTAGATTTTCAGAAGCCTTTGATAAGATTGCCACACGTGAGCAGCTAGGAATGAGAGTCCCACGGTAACAAGGGCAGATACTAGCATGGACAGCAGGTTGGCAATAAAGGGGCTTTTTCTGGTCGTGCTGCCAGTGGACTAGCGGAGTTCCGCAGGGCTCGCTGCGGGGCCGCTGCTCTTCAACGGGTGTATATTAATGATTTGGAGAGGGGATTGGCGCTTTGTGGCAAAGTTTGTGGGTGATTACGAAAATAAGTGGAGGGGCAATAGTGTAGAGAAAAGCATGACACTGCAGAAGGACTCGACACATTGGAGAGTGGCAGAGAAGTGGCAGGTGGAATATAGTGTAGAAAGTGTGGAGTCATGCATTTTGTAGCAGGGATAAAGGTGTAAAGACTATTTTCTAAATGGGGGAGAATCCAGAAATCGAAGGTGCACAGAGGGACTTGGGATTGCTGTCGTCGGATTCCAAAAAGATAATTTGCAAGTCGAAATCGCTAGTAAAAAGAAAGCAAACTCAATGCTAGCAATTTTTTTAAGAGGGCTTGGTACAAAAACAGGGATTCGATGCTGAGGCTCTATAAGGCGCTGGTAAGTGCCGCATTTGGCGTATTGTGTCAATTTTGGGCAGCATATCTGAGGAAGAGATGTGGCTGGCTCTGAGAGGGTCCAGAGGAGGTTTTAACAAGAATGATCCCAGGAATGAGCGGGTTAACCTATGATGAGCGTTTGTCGGCGCTGGGGCCTGGCATTCGCTTGAGTTTAGAAGAATTTGGTGGACCTCATTGAAACCAGCAGGATAGTGAAATAGACTTGGATAGAGTGATGTTGGAGAGGATGGTTTCCACTATGAGAGAGTCCTAGGACTGGAAGGTCCCACAGGGCGGGTTGAATCGCAGAATTATTTGCCACCTTCCCTTTCAACTCCTTCTCCTGCCTCTCCTCAAAACCTCCCACACCTGACTGATCATGAATCTGTCTCTCTCTGCTAAAAGTATTCATTGACCTTGGCCTCCACAAGCCTTCTGGGCGACGAATTCCACAGATTCACCACCCTCTGAGAAAGAAATTATCTTCCTCATCTTCTCCATCCAAAGGAGCGTCCTTAATTCGAGGCTGTCACCTCTGTTCCTAGACTCTCCCACACTGGAAACATCCTCCCATCACACACAAAAAACACCCACATCCACTCTATCCAAGCCTCTCAGTATTCGCACCATTCCTCTGTCGCCCCTGCTTTGAATCTGTTAATTCGCCAACCATAGATGCTGCCTGACCCACTGGTCACTGCAGCACTTAGGTCTCATTTTTTTTGTAGCCGTTGCCTGCAGCCGTTTTGATGTTGCAGTTGAATCCCAGCACGGTACAGGTCAACACGGAAAGATGCGTTTTCTTTGATCCCACACCCATTTCTCGCATTGTCTGTCATGTTTACTCCAGCACGTTGTGTCTTTTTGTTTCGTAATCCAACACCTGCATTTCTTCTCAGTGTCTGCCCAATTAATTTACTGGTACGGGCAAGGGGCGTTTGGGAGGTTGTGGGGAGAAGGCAGGAGAGTGGGTTGAGCAGGAGAGATAGATCGGCATGATTGAATGCGGAGTAGACTATAGACACTAAGCACAATAGCAATTGACAATAGGTGCTGGATAGGCCCATTGGCCCTTCGAGCCCAGCACACATTCACTGTGATCATAGGCTGATCATCCCCAATCATACCCCGTTCCTCCTTCTCCCCATAATCCCCCGATTCCTGCTATCTTTAAGAGCCCTATCTAGCTCTCTTCTTGAAAGTATCCCAGAGAACCTCCCCACCGCCCTCTGAGGCAGAGAAATTCCACAGACTCACCACACCTCTGTGTGAAAAAGTGTTTTTCCTCGTCTATTTTCTAAACATGGCGTACTCCTTATTCTTCTAAACTGTGGCCCCATGAATTCGGACTCCCCCAACACCGGGAACATGTTTCCTCCCTGCCTCTAGCATGTCCAAGCCCTTAACAATCTTGATGGGTCGAATGGCCTAACTCTGCTCCCTATCACTCTGAAATCGTGATCAATGACTCATCCCTAACCCGGGGTTGGCGCCCGCCTGCAAAGACTTTTTCCTTGGAAAGACACAGATGCTGGAGTAACTCAGTGGGTCAGGTAGCATCTTCTGGAGAACATGATAGGCTACCGTTTCGGTTGGAGACCCTTCTTCAGACAGTCGTTTGAAGCATCCTTCAGACCGTGGTGCATTTGCTGGTCCTCTACACGCTCATCCCCTCATCCACCACCTGACCCGCTTCTTCCCCCCCCCAGCCGGATGGATCAGAATCCCGAGTTTATCTTTACGCAACGGAACAGCGTGGAGACATCCAAAAGAAGCTCCGAGTTTTGCAGACCAGACGCCCGGCGCTGTATGTTGGGTGTGTGTGATTTGTGGAACGGTGCGATAGGTGTGTGGAGTGTAATGTTTGTATTTGAATGTGAGTGTGTGTCTGTGTGAGTGTGTGTCTGTATGAGTGTGTGTTTGTGTAGTGTGTGTTTTCCGTGTGAGTGTGTATCAGTGTGAGTGTGTGTCTGTGAGGTGTGTTCTGTGATGAGTGTGTGTTTTGTGGTGTCGTCTGTGTGAGTAGTGTGTTTGTGTGAGTGTGTGTCTATGTGAAGTGTGGTTTATGGTGTGAGTGTGTGTCTGTGTGACACGTGTACCTGTGTGAGCGTGTGTCTGTTTCAGTGTGTATCTGGTGAGTGGTGGTTTGTTGTGAGTGGGTGTTTGTGTGAGTGTGTGTTTTGTGTGAATGTGTGTCTGTGTGAGAGTGTGTCAGTGTGAGTGTGTAACTGTGTGAGTGTGGTGTCTGTGTGAGTGTGTATCCTGTGTGAGTGTGTGTCTGGTGTGAGTGTGTATCTGTGTGAGTGTGTGGTCTGTGTGAGGTGTGCGTGACGTGAGTGTGTGGTCTGTGTGGAGTGTGTGTTTGTGTGAGTGGTGTGTCTGTGTTACTGTGTTCTAGTGTGATGTGTATCTGTGTGATGTGGTTGGTCTGTGTGAGTGCTTGTCTGTGAGTGTGGTGTTCTGTGTGGAGTGTGTGTGTTGTGTGAGTGTGTGTCTTGTGAGTGTGTGTCTGTGTGAGTGTGTATCTGTGTGAGTGTGTGTCTGTGTGAATGTGTATCTGTGGTGAGTGTGTGTCTGTGTGGAGTGGTGGTATCTGTGTGAGTGTGTGTCTTGGTGAGTGCGTGTCTGAGAGTGTGTGTCTGTGTGGAGTGTGTGTTTTGTGGAGTGTGTGTTTGTGTGAGTGAGTGGTATCTGTGTGAGTGTGTGTTCCTGTGTGAGTGTGTTCTGTGAGTGTAGTGTCTGTGGTGAGTTGTTTTTGTGTGATGTGTGTTTTGTGTGAGTAGATGTAGCTGTGAGAGTGTGTGTTTGTGTGTGTGAGTGTGTATCTTGTGTGAGTGTGGTGTCTGTGTCAGTGTGTGTCTGTGTGAGTGTGTTGTCTGTGTGAGTGTGTGTGTTTGTGTGTGAGAGTGAGAGCGACAACGAGTGTGTTGAGAAAGAATTAGACCTGAGAAGTGAAAGAGAGAGAGAGAGAGAGAGGGGTGGGGGGAGGAAAGGAAGAAGGTTGGCGTGTTCCACGCTGCTTTCCTGGAGTACTGTCACAAACAACCACCAACCTGTAGTCTTATCTAAATCCAAGCCAGACCAGATTGAAGAAGGTCTTCCAACACAAACATCAACCATTTCCCTTCCCGTCCAGAGATGCTGTCTGTCCCGACTGAGTTACTCCCATCATTTGTGTCCTAACCTTTCTGTATAAAACATCATCCACAGTCCTTCCTCACACATCCAAATCATGTTTGTTGTTTTTGGGGGGGTGGTGATGGAAATTAATTTTTATTGAAGCGAGTGTACAGGGATAAGACAGATCGACCATGAAACTTATACAATTATTGTAACAGCTTTCATTTTTATCTTGTAACCTAAATTTAAAAAAAAGCGAGAACAAAGAGAGAGAATGTAACAATAAATCAGGGAGTGCAAGAAAAAATATAAATAAGAAAAGAGAAGAAGGAGATATATCTCTCCCCCCCCCACCCCCCCCCCCCCCCCATCACCCATCCCTGCATCGGGTTTAAAGTTGTGTTTTTAAACCATTCTGTTGTTGCAGAAAATTCAGTAAAAGGCGACAATGTCTTGAGAAATTGATCTGCTTTTCCGCCAAGACAAGCCTGAGTTTTGTAAATGTAGAGTCTCGGACATATATACGTAATCCACATCTTCACTGTGGGGATCAAGTTCAATGTTTTGTCAGGGGGTGTGGTTCCCTGTAACGTTATTCAATACCCGGGTCATCTTCCCAGCCCTGATTTTGTTGTCAGTTGTTACAGTATCTAAACTAGTCCCTAGCAGTCTGAAAAGGGTCTCGCCCAGAAGCGTTGCCTCTCTCCCTGTTCTACAGAGATGCTGCCTGACCCACTGATTTACTCCACACTTATGTGCCTAATCGCCAGAGATGCTGCTGACCCACTGAGTTACCCAGTCACCTTGTGTGTGTAATCTCAGACTTGGTGCCTGACCCACTGAGTTGCTCCACACCTTGTGCCTAATCGCCAGATATTATGCCTGACCCACTGAGTTTTACTTCCAGCACCTGTTGTCTAATCTAATCGCCAGAGATGATCCTGACCCACTGAGTTTACTCCAATAACAAACACTTTGTGCCTAATCGCCAGAGATGCTGCCTGACCCACTGAGTACTCCGTCACTTGTGTGTCTAAGACTGCCAGAGATCAGCCTGACCCACTGATTTACTCCAGCACCTCTCCTTGGTGTCTAATCAGCCAGAAGATGCTGCCTGACCCACTGAGTTACTCCAACACCTTGTGTGGGTGTAATCTGCCAGAGATGATGCCTGACCCACTGTTACTCCAGCACTTTGATTTAGACATTGCTTACGATCAAGTTACAGACGGGGGCCGCTGCCTTTTAACATTTAAAAAACTCGACTTACCCTGAATCCGGGCAGCCGTGCGCATGTTGCAGTTTCTGCTGAGCTTTGGTGGTAAATCCCACAAGGACAGAGAGCGTGGGAGAGTGCGCCGGGAAGGGCGAGGAGAAGTTGCAGGACAACGCGGGCCATTCTGTGGGGTCAAGTAGTGAGTGGCCAGTCCTTTAACCCTTCACTCCTCCTCCTCCTCATCCTCCTCCTCCTCCTCCAACGGGGATCGCTGCAGCTGGACCAAGTCGTCCCGTCTTCAGCCAGCCAAGGCGACTCGCACCACATCACTCCGCCGCCCTGAAGGCAGCCCCGGCCCGCAGCAGAGACCAGCAGGGAGCGGGCGAGCGGCGCCGGTACAGGAGGTGCCGTTTTACACGCGGTGTGGGGTGAGAGGAGTGTTGGTTTGCTGGGCCAGAGAGGCGGGGTCTGCCTTACACCCCCACCCCAAAAAAAAAACCCACTGTTCGTCCTCGTTTATCAATATTGTTCACAGTGTAACAGTTTTTATACACGTTCTGTTGTGCTGCAGCGAGTAAGAAATGCCATTGCGTCAAGAAGGAGTCTGCAGAAGCCTGAAAATAAGTAAGTACGTGTTAGTAAGTGTGCTGCCTCACCGTGAGCTTCTGCCAACATTTTTGTCACCTTCAAACCTTTTCCACTCGTCACTTTAATTCAGTTTTCTTCGTGGTATCTTGTGTGTTAGACTGCCTGGCAGATCAATTTCACAATCCTGAATAAACTAAGTTCTATGGCAGCGTATGGATCCAGCTTTACACAAAAGCTGGAGAAACTCTGCGGGTCAGCAGCAACTAAGGAGCCGAAAGGAGATAGGCCGTCGTTTCGTGTCGGGACCCTTCTTCAGCTACTTTGCTGTGAATTTCCCAGACTTTCCGGACAAGGTCAAATTGCAGAAGACAGAGTTTTCTGCATGTTAATTTCTACTAAGTAAGTAAGTAAGTAAGTTTTATTAGGCCAAGTATTCACATACAAGAATTTTGCCTTGGTGCACCACGCCACACAAGTAACAACATGACATACAGTGACAGTTACAAATGACTCAGAAACATTAAACCATTAATAATAAATACGACCATTAATGATAAAAACACCATTGATCAAGCATGTGAACCAACACAATACCAGGCTCAAAGGGAAGGCTACAGATTCTTGCTGTGAGTAGAGCAACTACTCGTCGAATAAAACTGTGTTTTATGTCTAGGCTGCGGCGGGCTTTGACAGTCCGGAGTCGCCTTCCTCCAGAGGGAAGTGATTCAAAAGTTGTGTCCAGGGTGAGAGGGTCAGAGATAATCTTGCCCGCTCGCTTCCTGCCCTTGCAAGTGTCAGTTCGAATGGAGGGAAGTTGCAGCCAATAAACCTTCTCTGCTGATCGAACGATTCGCTGCAGCCTCCAGGTGTCGTGCTTGGGGCTGAGCCAAACCAAAAATCGTAGGTAGACAAAATGCTGGAGAAACTCAAGGCGGGTGAGGCTAGCATCACATTCTGCTCACGCCTGAGCTGATGCTGCCTCCACCCGCGGACTTAAAACACTCTTGACCTTTCCTGAACCTTCTGAATGTTGGAATCTCCAGGCCAGGACTCTGCATATTGCCAACTGTGGAACAATTATAAGCAATTTTTATCAAGCCCCTGCCAATTAAAGAACCAATTATATAAACCTACAAACCTGTAATTTCTTGGATGTGGGAGAAACGCGAAGTTTCTCGGAGAAACCAACGCAGTCACGGGAGAGCGTACAAACTCCGTACAGACGGTAAAAAACAAACACCCGTAGTCGGGATCGAACCTGGGGGTCTCTGGCGCTGCATTCGCTGTAGGGCTGCAACATCTCCCCTGTGCCGCCGTGACTGCCCTTGAAGTTGCAGAGTCTTGAACCACAAATGCGCTGTTGTTCAGTGAATGTAATATATAATGAATTATAAAACTAGATCAGTTCTATGGTGGGTATTCCACATAACTATCAAAGTCGGTTGGCAGAAAATTTGGAGCAACGCTGACATGCTACATTTTTTCTCAGGACTTCTGTGACTCACTCCAATATCCTCATCCAAAGCCTTTGGGGGTGTGGGGCATGGGGGTTATGTATGGAGAGGGGGGTGTGTGGCGGGGGGTGGGGAGGGGAGGTGCGTTGGTGGGAATACTATCTCTCTAAG